>OW028579.1:1847284-1924784 GCA_932294295.1 Alitta virens | reverse complement strand
GGGGTTATCCCCCCACCCTAGGAATAGCCAGCATGGGGTAACCCTCCCCCCCTAGAAATTAATAGAATATATTTTAATTTTAAACAGTCATCCCCCAACAGAAATGACAAATCTACGCTTGTCAGCTGTTAATCAGTTCATTAGGCAGCTGTTGTTTGTGTCATGAATCGATAGATAGATAGATAGATATATAGATAGATATGTGAAGAGCAGCCCTATAAGGCAAGTCCTTGCCACTAGCGACTGTGGATTGATGAGGTGAGAAAAGAGGAGTCCACCCATGTTACACATTTACACCCCATGGGTGGGGTCTTTTACTTGCCTCAGAATTGACACCGAGAATATGTAGCCACTCTAGTTGCAAGTGAATCAGTCAGTCGATCAGTCGGACTGTCAGTTGGTTGGTCGGTCAGTCAGTTGGTCAGTCAGTTGATTGGTCGGTCGGTCAGTCAGTCAGTCTACTGATTGGTTGGTTGTTCGGTTGGCCAGTTGTCAGACACGTTAATTCTGATGTCAGACGAACGTTGGCCAACGCTGGACCGACGTCTAGCCGATCTGGATTGTTCACTTAGTTATGGGTCAGTTAATCAGTTGGATTGTTATCTTATTTGTCAATTAAGCCATTGATAATTATTATAAAATCATTAAACTACCAACAGTTGCTCATTCAATATGTTTGGTGAGCCTCAGCCTTACCATCCCAAATTATCAGGTACAAAAAGGTCAATAAAAGTACATAGGGTCTGGAATGTTCACCTGGTGGTGAATATTTTCAATCTTTTTTTTTTATCTTTGGCAACTTTTTCATGGCCTGTCATTCATTTCATGTCGCATATTTTCACGGCCAGCCAAATAATGTGTGCATCATTAAAAATCATCCGGCATATAATTAGCAAATGTGATATATATTTTTATCATTTGGAGATGATCCAGGTTGGCACATTTATCCAAAACGAGTTGAGTTCCAAAACAAATTAGGCGAATTAGAGACCATACTATTGTGTACTTGCAAATTCATACGTTGTAAAATGATACAGGTCACAGGTCCCCAATTTGCCTTCACGCCATATTAGGTTACTTTACATAATAATGAAATGTAATGCAAGGAGCAACTTGTTTGCGCTGTATAAACACAGATTTGATGTGTAGATTTTTTGAATAGTTGTTCAGTTAGTTTCATAAAATATGGGCAACTCTAGCAACCTATGCCTGGCTGTAGCTATAACTAGCTAAAGCCAGCTGCTTCTGTCTACTCCTAGTTTATAGTCAGAAATTTATCTAGACATGCATCTTTCAACCCAAAATGATAAATAAGCATAACTCTCATCTTTTACACCAAATAGTGCTGCATGCACTTTTAGATCTGGCTTTGAGTAGCCAGCCATAGCCAGAATGTTCCATTTAGTGGCAGGTAGCATCGTATAGCAGAAGTTGTCCAGCTTTGTCTAGGTTCAATTTGACAGGCCGTTTTTAATGAATAACTGTATGGTTAATGTTATTGAATACTGGTGGAAACTATGAAATATGATAATTTCCGTTCACTCAGGAAAGTAAGTTAAAACAGTAAGAGGCAGTTAGGCAGAAATAATGATGAGTGTTAGGACTTTAAATTCACAAGTTGCTGAATAATTGTCCGATGGGTGAGGCCTTTTACAGGATAACTTTGAATTACTGAATTTGTTTTGAGTAATAAAGGCATTGAACCCAAACAAACTATCAAACAAATGAGTAAATATACATAATGAAGTATAAGTTAGTTATATCCCTCATAGTCAGGAGTTAACTAACATTTTTGTTGGTTATATCCCTCCGCAACCAAAATGTTAGTTAACTCCCTCCTGTAAAGGGATATAACTATTACAAATACACTGTCAAGTACATGGCCAAATGTGCCACGTGCGTTTTCCATGCGTTTGGATAATGTACACTTGAGCAGCTGGTTGAGTGCTAGTGGCACAATAAGTTACTGGCTAACTTTGCTGAAGGTCCCATGTTCAAATTCCTGGGACAATAAAACACCCACCAAAAGGATAAATGAGTAACGTGGGTTAGACTACAGGCCTTATAATCTCATCATTACATCTGCCTCAGGAAGCTGCTAAAAGTTCATATATGCCGAACTTTGATGAACAATTTCCATCGAGACAATACCATACGAATATCTATGTCCACCTTAATGCAGCTACAGTCAGTTTCATTAAAAATGGCCCGCGCAAATATTGGATTTTCACGGAAGGTTCTCTGCATTTTCACCAGGTGGCTAAAACAGAATACTGCAATTCTATTGGCTGAAAAAGTTACCACCCTAGGCTCTGATTGGCTGAAGCGAAGTGCATCCTAGCAACAGTATTTTTAGTACATTTTAATGTATATTTGACACTTTATCATTTAGTTGATTTTTTTTATTTTTCTTAGAAAGTTATATTCATTACCTACTGTGTCTGAAAAGCAAATTGAGTAATAAGAGGAGAGGAAAGACTTATGTCCTGCTGAATTCAGGGCTGTTCAGTGAAACATCTATTAGTCCAAGACAAAGTTGCATGGACAACTTCTGCAATACGCTGCTACCTGCCATTAAACGGAAACAGCTATAGCTGGCTACTCAAAACCAGATCTAAAAGTACACGCAAATACATATTTATGATATCTTAGATAAATTGCATTTACCAAAATGTTTTAATTTTTCAGTGGTGGTAGGTGTAAGCCAACAATAAGCTAGGAGTAGACAGAAGCAGTTAGCTTAAGCTAGTTATAGGTACAGCCAGGAATAGGTCGCTACAACTGTCTAGAGTCGACCATATTTTGTGAAACTCACTGTATGCCACAGGTGTAAGAAACGTGTGTGTGTGATTAGGGCTTTACGTCCTGTATTTCTGCACCAGTTGGGCTAATTAGGACAGGCAGAGACCATGGCAATGAGTCGAAGGAGGAAACAGCCATCCAACTTAGGCTCGACCGGGAATAGAACCCAAGACCCAGCGGTTGAAAGCCCCGAGCGCTACCTCTGAGCTAGGCCCCTGCCCCCAGGCAATGAGTCGAAGGGGGAAACAGCCATCCAACTTAGGCTCGACCGGGAATCGAACCCGGGACCCAGCGGTTGAAAGCCCCGAGCGCTACCTCTGAGCTAGGCCCCTGCCCCCAGGCAATGAGTCGAAGGGGGAAACAGCCATCCAACTTAGGCTCGACCGGGAATCGAACCCGGGACCCAGCAGTTGGAAGCCCCGAGCGCTACCTCTGAGCTAGGCCCCTGCCCCCAGGCAATGAGTCGAAGGGGGAAACAGCCATCCAACTTAGGCTCGACCGGGAATCAAACCCGGGACCCAGCGGTTGAAAGCCCCGAGCGCTACCTCTGAGCTAGGCCCCTGCCCCCAGGCAATGAGTCGAAGGAGGAAACAGCCATCCAACTTAGGCTCGACCGGGAATCGAACCCGGGACCCAGCAGTTGGAAGCCCAGAGCGCTACCTCTGAGCTAGGCCTGTTAGAAAAGTACACCAGTTGACCTCCACTTAGAATCCAGTTTCTCAACCCTTTGATATTGTTGTACCCTTATCATTACTCGTCCTTGAACTTCTGTGCCATTATAATGTGTAGTACCCCTTCATTTTCACACATCAATGGCACTTGTTAAACCTGTCACTGACTGCTGTGCACACTCTTTGTGTTCAAGATCATGACACAGATAGGCCTGAAAAACTCCAGTGATTCTTGTTAATGGTCAAGACAGCATTATGACCCTCTTAGGACTCTCTTATGAGCACTAACCTGTGAAATTGCAGGCCTGTGATAGTTCATGCAGACTCATGCTAACTAACTGGGCTTGTCATGGCTTGGATAGAATTACTTTGTAAAGCAGTTTGATCATATATCGTAGTGCTGATCTACTGCGCAAGAATATGCGATTTCGCACAATTACTATATATATCTTTTATTCGACAGCTTCGTGTCTTTCATGACATATGTGTCACAACGTAAACAGAAAATACAAAGTAAATGACATACAATAACAATTAAAGAATAATAGAAAAGTAGTAAATAAAACTAGGTTCCAGCTACGATAAAGATTTGTTACAATACAATAGCAACATAATAATGTACATTTTTCAATGTGAAGTTCAGTCTTGTTATATCTGTATATATAAATCGTACAGCATTATCCATAACAAATGATTTAACGCATAGGTAATTAAAAGGAACTCATATACATGTATGTAAAAATATACAAGATCAAAGATATGGTATACAAATGTTCATAATGCAGAGACTCAGAATGATGGTCAACACGTTTAATGCCAGACGATTACTGTGCCCGTTGATTCCGATGAAACGGCGAACAAAATAGTTCTCTAAATATTGCCGAATCTGAAGCTGCGTCATGTTATTATGTAATGATAGGGGTGGTTTTTTATTCTTAAGGTTGAAATAATCTCTGATATATACTGTCAAATTCCTTGCTCCCCCACCAGGGTTGTTGCTCCGTCCGAAATCTGGCAGACCCTCAGGGCTATTGCCCTTGGCTAAGCGCCCCCTAGCGGAATAACATTGCAATGACAAGAGAGGGTCTGCGTAGGAGACAGTATTGCGCAAGTGCATACTTTTGACACTGTTAGACGGCGAACGGCTCATTAAATCGGCAAGCATGCATACAAGAAATTACAGTCGATTTCATATACATGGAAACGAAACATCAGATGATGTCATGTGAATCCAGGAATACTATTGGCTGAGGTACTGTCTTAGCCAATGGGAGTCCCATCATTCGCATGATGTCATCTGGAGTTTCTTTTGCAAGTCAATGTAATCGGCTGTATTATAGGCCATTTGTATGAGGGAGCCTATTTTGTAGAAAAATGGTGTAGTAATATTTCTTGTTTTAGTGAAAAGCTTCAAAGCTAAATTCTTGACTTAAATACCCCAAGTTGGTTAGGTGAGGTTAATTATGTAAGCTGACATTCTGACATGTATTGTTATTCAATTTATTGTGCATTGTATATCCATGTCTGAGCCAGCCTTATTATCTAAAAAATCAACAACAAAAAGTTGTGTATGCTCATTTTACCTTCCACCAGTAAAAATGTCTTTAGTTATGAATGCAGCCAAAGTTATAGATAATAAATTATGGCATTATTATCATCAAGAATGATAACATGCATCTTTGTCCGATAAATGACGTGAAAGTTTGCTAAATCTAGTTTTTAAATGTATTTCCAGGACTATTTTGCCATCCCCATCCCTGCCAAGGGAAACATAGTCTTGAGAACAGCACTGAATTATGAGGAAGTCCAGTCCATCCAGTTGACCGTCATGGCAAAGGTGGGTTATATAACATGTGTTTGTGATTAGGGCTTTATGTCCTGTATTTCTGCACCAGGTGGCTAATTAGGACAGGCAGGGACCATGGCAATGAGACGAAGGAGGAAACAGCCATCCAACATAGGCTCGACCGGGAATCGAACCCGGGACCCAGCGATTGGAAGTCCAGAGCGCTACCTCTGAGCTAGGCCCTCGCCGGGTTATGTAACATAAATACAACATGGAGTGCGGCTAATAAATGCTTCATAACCACATATACACTCAATTATAACTATTTTTTGTGTCCTTAACTTAAAGTTGCACTGTCTGTTAAATTTGAAATTTTCAAAGACACTATCAAACAGTTGAAAATTACTTTTATTAATCAAGGCACACTAAATTTGTGAGAATTAATGATTTTATAAGACATTAATTACTTAAAAATGAATTATACATTGAGAGAAAATCAGACCAAAACATAGGAAACACAATGGAAATGACATCATCACCATTGTTTAGTATTGTGACGTCATCACTGGGGTTGTTTACATATTGAGTTTTTGATGGCATGAAAAATTAATATATTATTTATTGTAAATTAAAACTACATTGTTGTGCTAAATGGAAATGTAATGGTGAAAAATATCATAAAACAAGAAGGCAGTATTGATTTATATCATTACTTTTATGTGCAAATTTGACAGACAGTGCACCTTTAAATAAATAAAGGTAACATTCATAGTTAATTGTGTTCCCAGAAAACATTCCAAATCGGCCCAGCATCGTTTCCATATAGGCCACTGTCGTTACAACATCGTATTAACATCGCCAACATCGTGACGATGTTGAAACGATTTGGAATGCCACCTGGGTTGGATTATATGATTTAAATCTTATAAAAACACATGAGAACTTTGATTATTTTATGAATACATGTGCAGTTCAACAATATATTCAGATCTTCGATATACGTTGGTCATGAAGAATATTAATCATGAAAACTAAACGCGAAACATCATTTTACGGCGACTAAAATCTATACAGTACCATCCGCTCAGCTATATTATAATTATAATATAAATATGACATTTATGCGAATTAATTTTTAGGATAACCACCCACCTGTGAATAATGTCACCAGACCACAGCTGAATTCCACCGCATCAGTCCTCATTACAATCACAGATGGGGATGACCTGAACCCAAAATTCCTAGGAGCACCTTACTCAGCTGCTTTGGCTGAAAATGATGTTAGGGTATGATCCAATTTATTTTTAAATATTATAAATAGAAGATAACAACTCTACTGCAGTTCTGTCTTTGCTTACTTTTGATATCTAGAATGGTTTCTCTGTTTCACAAAATTATTAGATTAGAATGTTGATGTCATAATATTCTGGTCGGACTCGCTTCTTTGAAATTCTTCGTAAAAACCAAGTTACGTTATCGACTGTATTTAACTTACTGGCTTGCAGCGCAAAGCACATACAAGTTTTTCCCACCTGAAACATTAATTTGTAGGATTTTCTCAATTGCTACTTTATAATAAATTTTAAGTTAAAATGATATGAATATGAACAAGAGGTTTTTATTGCTCTATGTAGTGTAAAGTTGGCTGCCATTATATTTCAAACCCATAACGATGTTCATTTTATTGTATTGATTTACTTTTTTCACAGGGGAGACAGGTTGATGTAAATCCAAAGATACAAGCAGTTGATGAAGATGCTGGCATTAGCTCATCCATTGCATACAGTATTGTTGATGATCCTATGTCAGGTATGAAAAGCAAATTGACCTGATCCTTAATTTAACCCATTTATTTAAGGTTTGGTACAGTCATATAACCATTTTGAAAAAAGTTGCAAAACAAATAAATGTGTATGAACTATGATATATATTTTCATAATATCTTATTTCAGATGATGATGATTATTTTACGATTGATCCGACTACCGCTAACATCACGTTGGACAAAAGTGCTCCCTTACGAGGAACCGTCTTGACCGTGCTCATTAAGGTAATTGGTTTTAATTGGTTTTACTTATGATTTTGAGTTATATAGTATAGTATAGTATAGTATAGTATAGTATAGTACAGTATAGTATAGTATAGTATAGTATAGTATAGTATAGTATAGTATAGTATGGCAATCAAACAAAAATAACTTAAATACCTACCAATTTTGAAAAATTTGAATCTTACTGCCGCAATAACATAAACATAAAATAAAATAGATCATATATGATCTTTTTTATGTTAAGTAAAAGTTAAAATTGGTAGGTGTTTATTATATAATAAGTTATTTATGTTTTCTGTGTATGCATGTTATGGCGTATATCCATATTGTATGGAATAAACTCAAGCTAAAGAAAAAGCTAGACATAACAATATTTTTAAACAAAATCGATTGCATGTATCCATTCTGATCACATCTGATTAACTAACAGTCATCATGATGGGACCTTATGACAATTCTTCAGAACTTCAGATGCATCATTATCATAAATAAGCATACTCTAAATTTGCCAGTATGTTAAAAGGGATCACTTAATATCACACTGTTCATAAATGTGAGCATTAAGAGACATTATATATAGTAAGTGGAGATAAATATTAATCAAGTATCCATTGCAATTTTGCAATGAAATGGTGCTCTGATCACAAACATTCAACATTAGTTTCAAGCAGTTGGGTCAAGTTACAGGGTTTTGTGGATTAAAATGGCTTTAAAATGTCCATTGTAGACCTGAGGGAGTTTATCATAAACACAGCACATTGAATGTGGTGTGTAGTGTTCACTCTAGTTCTACTGGTTGAATCTGTTCCCTGGTCAAGGCAAATCTGTAATCTAGATTCACCGATACCAGCTCGCGGCTTGCCAACTGATAAGATGATGTACATTAATTATACAATACATTTCGAACGCGGTTGATTTTGGTTGTTGAGTCATATGTACATGGCCAAATGTGCTACGTGCGTTTTCCATGCATTTGGATAAACGCATGGATTTCGCCTCAAGTTAATTAGGCAAAAACCATGCGTTTTCCGTGCATTCATGGAAAACGCACGTGGCACATTTGGCCATGTAGCTAGTAGATTCCAATTGAAGCCATAACTCTCCGGACCTAAGCACATGTTGTATACAGTACATGTTACTCCAGATATCCCTTGACTAGCTTAGCTTTACTGCCATAGCAAGATTTGCTCTGTTAAGTAACAAAACTATATCTTGTGGACCATCAAATAACAAATGGGACCAATACTAGCATTGAGTATGATTTTACAGTTATGGATTCCAATGGATAGATTCGGATGGATGGATTAGTTGAACCAGGGGTGGATGTAGCTCAGTGGTAGTGCGCTGGGCTTCCAACCACTGGGTCTCGAGTTCAATTCCCGGTCAAGCCTACATTGGATGGCTGTTTCATACTTCGTCTTATTGCCATGGTCCCTGCCTGTCCTAATTAGCCCATCAGGTGCAGAAATACAGGACGTAAAGCCCTAATCCACCCACACCCACACCCACCATGGATTAGTTGAAAATCAGGCAGTTTAGGATTATAATAGTGGTCTTGGTAAGTGGATCTTGCCTGCCAGTTCAATTTCTAAAAGGTTGTCCTGTACAGTTGAGGAATTTATATATGTTTATTATTCAGTCCACACTAAGATAAAACAAAGGAATATAACTGATAGTCTGTTGTTGCCCTGTGCTAGCAATACTGCTAAAACCAGTGGCTTTTGTCCACAAAGGCATTGTTTTTCCTGTAGGAAATGTGATGTCTTGATTGAAGATTTGCTTTTAATATTAAAATATATGCAATGCACAAAGTACTTCTAGTGCAATGATTCAAACCATCTGTAGACTAACCTTTCTGTTACTTTTTTTAATTTATTTAAGATTTATGTCGTAATAGCAATTTTAATCACATTATACTATTACTGATTACAATTTCCATCATGGAATTTCTGCTCCATGCTTTTCAGTCATGCTGTCAATCTGTTTCTCCTACCTGAAATCACTTCACCCAAAAAACCAGACATGTTTCCCTATTCTTCATTTTACACTCTGAGAACAAACACAACCTTTGCATTGTTGATATCTTTTTCATCTCAGCCTTTTCTCATGCAAGTCATTCAAATATAAAAGGTTTCAGTTACGGGTCAAAAGCAAGGTCATTTCATGCAGAAACATTTGACTTTGAAGTTGACACGAATTCAACAAAAACTTTACTACAGGTAGTTTGTTGTGTCATGCTAAACAGTGGTTATTGTTATTGTTAAATTTTATGGCAAAATGTTCTTATTGAGATTATGGTAACAATCGGGTAACATTTCCTGTTCGTTGTTGTAGTGATTTTGAAATTATGTATTATTCGTTATTATGAAACTTGGTCTTTATCTGTTGACATATATACAGTGGCGAAGCTAGGGTGAGCAGAGTGGGGGGGGGGCCACATATATCATTTCGACGTGACTGTGTTAAGAAGCTGAAATTTTGTGAGCCAATCTAGGGGGGCACCTGGGGGCACAGCCTTTGAGGTGGGGGGGGGGGGCACGTGCCCCTCCAGGCCCCCCATAGCTACACCACTGCCTATATAAAAAAAAAGACCACGAGAAGCCAAAATATTGTGATATTGTGATATTATCCTAATTTTTGACAATCCATCATACTCAAATAACGTGCTTGATCGGAGCGACATCGGCGCAATGTCGACAATGTTGATACAATGTTTTCCCGATGGCGACCAATATTGAAACAATGTTGTCCCAATTTGGAATGCTTTATTGGCAAGATGTGAAAATTAAGACATTTGTACGCAAAGTATTTTACAGTGACATAGCAGATTATTAGATCCACCAAAAATAAACATAATATTATGTCACATTGGATCATTGGACATTGTTGTGGTTGGCTGACATTGCGCAATGTCTAGTTGATCTAGCATGTGGTATGGCCACTGGACCTTATTGAATATTGTCAAAACATGAAGTCAGATATAAATGACAGTGCAAAAAGCAATAGTGAATTTTCACGGAAGGTTCTCTGTATTTCCACCAGGTGGCTAAAACAGCATACTGCAATTCTATTGGCTAAAAAAGTTCCCGCCCTTGGCTGTGATTGGCTGAAGCAAAGTGCATCCTAGCGGCAGTATTTTTAGTGCATTTTAATGTATATTTGACACTTTATCATTTAGTTGATGTTTGTTATTTTTCGGAGAAAGTTATATTTATGGAATCACTTAGTTATTACCTACTGTGGCTGAAAAGCAAAATGAGTAATAAGAGGAGAGGAAGGACTTATGTCTTGCTGAATTCAGGGCTGTTCAGTGAAAAGACTCTATTGATAATGGTGAGTTAGTAACCCCACAAAGTGCACCTCATCCACAAAAACATTGCATCTGGCATATCTAAATTGTTGTTTATTATTCATGTAAATACAAAAGCAACTTAAATGCTTTGTCGTAAGCCATCCTGTTCACCAGAGCTAATATCCCATCTTAGAAGCTGAGACCTGTAAACCCTATTACTTTTTTCATCTCCATGAATTTCAGTGAATTTTAATCTAGTGCATAATTGTCTTACTTATACTGTGGGATTTTCTTCCAATAGAGTCTTTTCACTGAACAGCCCTGAATTCAGCAAGACATAAGTCCTTCCTCTCCTCTTATTACTCATTTTGCTTTTCAGGCATAGAAAATAGCCACTGACTTATTCAATAAATATAACTATCTCAGAAAAATATCAAAAATCAACTAAATGATAAAGTGTCAAATATACATTAAAATGCACTAGAAATACTGCTGCTAGGATGCACTAATCACAGCCAATCACAGTCAAGGGGGCTGGAACTTTTTCAGCCAATAGAATTGCAGTATTCTGGTTTAGCCACCTGGTGGAAATACAGAGAACCTTCGGTGAAAATCCACTATTACCTCTCTAGTTGGATAAACAAGCTTGCGTTATTATTGCTCAGTACAATTCTGCTTTAAGACTATCTGATTTTTAAGATCAATTGCATTCTTACCAGAAATATTCTTGCAATTGTGTTTTAAGTCATAGCATATGGATATTTAGCAATTACGTACAACAGAACGATGATGAAAGGCAAGGTGCCAATGGAATATAACATCATATTAGATGGGTCACCCAGCTCTAAACCATTCTGGAGTTGTTTAATTACAATTTTCTAATTATCTGTATCTGAAATCTGGTGAAAAGTTGAAACGTGGATATCATATAATGATTTTGATGGTGTGGAGGAGCTCTATGCTGTTTAATTCTAGATTCTGAAGTTATAATGTATTCTATTCTACTCAGCTGTTAAAATTAACCTATTTAGAGTCGTACATGGCCTAATGTGCCACGTGCGTTTTCCATGAGAAAGATAAACGCATGGAAAACGCATGGTTTTTAGCTAATTATAATGGGGCAAAGTACCATGCGTTTTCCATGCGTTTATCCAAATGCATGGAAAACGCACGTGGCACAATTGGCCATGTACTTATCATTAGAACCTGAGTGTCTGTCATTTTGCACCTAGTAATTTAATCATTGACCTTGACCTAAATATTTGATTGACACCTGCTAATTCTGACCAAAGTTAATAACACACACACACCCTTGTACCTTGGTCTCTCCTGGTATTTACCAACAAAAGCATTGGCGATTTTGGTAAATACTAGTTTTATTAGTGTCAGTGGTTCTCAGGATAATGGGGTTTTGACAAATGCAATATTTTACCATCACATGGGATAAAAACAGAAATACAATGAACTCAAAGCTCATCTTAGAGATAGAGATAAATTGAGATAGGTATTTATTTCTCAATATCAGTACAGCAATTTTTGTTTTCAGATAATGTTCAATGTAAATAATATGATACTGAAGGAGCCCAAAGGAGCACTAGGCTAGTAGATTCTATACTTAAAAGCCATTGCACCAATACATTTATCCATCTCATTTGAAACAAAAGCAAGGATTAGTATAGATACAAGATAAAGCCAACTCACTGTTGGCACCATGTGCAGGGCACCCAGTCATTTGGAAATTGGGAAAAAACTTGGAAAATGGATGATACTGAAAATCCTGGACTGGAAAATGGATGAAACTATTACTATTATTGGGATACGGGAATGCAGGGAATTTGTAAATTAAAAGAAGAAAAAGCATAACTAATTGGAAAAACAAAAAGTGTGAGACTGCACCACAAGGAAAATGTATGTGGATGTTGGTACATAAGACTTTCATGATCACCCAGCTGGCATTCAAAATCGGGCCAGCGTCGTTTCTATATCGGCCACCGTCGGTACAACATCCTATTGACATCACCGACATCGCGCCAGCGTCGTTTCTATGTCGGCCACCGTCGGTACAACATCCTATTGACATCACCGACATCGCGCCAGCGTCGTTTCTATGTCGGCCACCGTCGGTACAACATCCTATTGACATCACCGACATCGCGCCAGCGTCGTTTCTATGTCGGCCACCGTCGGTACAACATCCTATTGACATCACCGACATCGTGCCAGCGTCGTTTCTATGTCGGCCACCGTCGGTACAACATCCTATTGACATCACCGACATCGCGCCAGCGTCGTTTCTATGTCGGCCACCGTCGGTACAACATCCTATTGACATCACCGACATCGCGCCAGCGTCGTTTCTATGTCGGCCACCGTCGGTACAACATCCTATTGACATCACCGACATCGTGCCAGCGTCGTTTCTATGTCGGCCACCGTCGGTACAACATCCTATTGACATCACCGACATCGCGCCAGCGTCGTTTCTATGTCGGCCACCGTCGGTACAACATCCTATTGACATCGCCGACATCGTGCCAGCGTCGTTTCTATGTCGGCCACCGTTGGTACAACATCATTTTGACATCGCCACCATCGCGCCAGCATCGTTTCTATGTCAGTCACCATCAGTACAACATCCTTTTGACATCGCCGACATCTCGCCGATGTTGAAGCTACTTGGAATGCTGTCTGGGCATTCTGCTTGTTCCAATTGGCCTACTGGTGATGGTGTCTGGTCAGAACACTGCTGAACTGATAGTTTAGATTTTGTCAGATAATTTGGAATTTTCTCAGAGGAAACTGAGAGAGACAATAATGTTAATTTGGTGAATCTTGATTCTGGAACAACAGCTTTGAATTGAGATGTTTAGTATATATAGGTTTTATTATACTGCACCACATGACCTTTTCTATTGTTCTTTTGGGGGATATAACCAACGAAATGTTAGTTAACTCCCTCCTGAGTGCAAACTGAACTGTTTTGCGCAATAAAGGCATTAAAACAAAATAATCAAATAAATTAGTAAATATGGCTTATGGAATATAAGCTAGTTATATCCCTCATAGTCGGGAGTTACCTAACATTTTTGTTGCTTATATCCTATCGACATCGGTATATAATCAATAAAAATGATAGTTAATTCCCGACTATGAGGGATATAACAAATACATATATTTTGAACGTTACCTAAGGCGTTGGTCAAGAACTGCTTGAATACCTAGAAGTTGGTTCAACTTTACTAGCACTTCGGGCTGTAAAGGCATTGCTCGTTTACCATACAACAACATTTATGACATATCATTATCATCATAACATTATGTTTCAGGCAACACAAACGGACAACCCGGACCGGTTCGCTTATGCTCTCCTCCGAGTTTACGTGAGTGCGACGAACGAAAATGTTCCGAGGTTTTCCCAAGAAGACTACATTGTAGAAGTTGTGGAAAATTTGCCAGTTGGAAGTAGGGTGACAACCGTTAATGCCATGGACACTGATGTGGTGAGTTTGATAATTATATTATACCTGCCCCTAATATTGAAAAGGGGGTGCCCTCTCCGGATTGTTATACAAACGTGTCTAAAGAGTTTTACTTATGGACCAAAGAATAACCTCGAGTTTTCAACCTGAATCTTTTTTTACTTATTTTCTTAGTCTTTCTGTGATATTTAATTTCCATTTCATAAACAAATTTTTGATAGAAGGATGGTTTTATTGTATGTTGCTCCACCGTTGCACCAATGGTGAAAATTGATTTGAAAAACAAAACCGTCTATCTATCTATCTATCTGTCTATCTGTCTATCTATCTATCTATCTATTTTTTCTATCTATCTTTCTATCTGTGTATCTATCGGTCTATCTATCTGTCTATCTGTCTATCTTTCTATCCATCTCTCTCTCCATCTATCTATCTATCTATCTATCTATCTATCTATCTAACTATCTATCTATCTATCTATCTATCTCTCCATCCATCTATCCATCTATACTTCTACATATCTATCTATATATCTATGTACCTATGTATCTATGTATTTATGTATCTATCTATCTATCTGACTAACTATCTATCTATCTACTAATCATTTAACTGTAATAAATATTGATTATTACGATTATTTTGCACAAATGCTTTGATAGCATTTAGCTTTTAATATATCGCATTATGTAGTATTTTATTTTGATATATGCACATAATCTTCAACATCCCAGAATGTTGACAGATCATGTATTAAGCTTTTTTGCACAATTTTCATGTAGGATATCACGTACACCTGGATATCTGACAAAATTGCACCAAAATCACAGGAGGTAAAAATTAACGATGCCACTCGACAAATGTAGCTCATTAGGCACCTATTAATATGCACTCTTACAGCCTAAAATTGCTTATAAACAAGCACTACATGGCCAAATGTGCCACATGCATTTTCCATGCGTTGGATAAACGCATGGAAAATTATAATCAGGCAGAAACCATGCGTTTTCCATGCGTTTATCCAAACGCATGGAAAACGCACGTGGCACATTTGGCCATGTATGTAGCATGCATGTAGGAGAAAGGTGTTTGTTAGCTGCAAGTTTAGATAATCATGGCAAAAGATTTATGTGTATTACCAGTTTGTTATCAGTATATTCAGTATACGCGCTACCATCCTTTCTCTATTTATTTTACTAACTTATACTATTATTATAAAATTTGTATTAATTTTTTCTAGTATTATAATATTAACATTGTATCAATTTAAGGTGGCCCCTAACACAACCCACTGAGGTTCTTCGGGGTCTCCTGGCAAATTTACCACTAATAGCATATGTAATAATTTTAAATTTATCATACCAAAAAAAAAAATAATAATATCATGTTGTATTCTTGTTTAATTGCCAAATAAATCATTTTTCAATTCAATTTCAATTCAATTAATTAACATGCCTTCTAAGTAGTTTACGCTTTAGCATCAATTTTACTTTCTAATTCTGATAACCAGCAGTCGAAGCTCTGTACTTTATGAATGCGGTTCAGGGTTCTCTGGAGGTTTTATCCACTATTATTTCAACGCTCGTCCGTTCGGATAGACATAACTGTTCATGGCTCTATGTTTCCATCATGGTAGTCCAATAAAGCACATGCAATTTAGTGATAAGAATTGTTCTCAATTTCACTGTGGATTACCTGCTTCTTTGCTTTGTCTATCATATAATTAGAAGAAACCCATTGCTTCTAACCTCCTATTAGATCCAGATTTAGATAGTTTATTGTACTAAGTATGTTACAAGAGAGGAGGGACTCTCTAAGACAGAGTCACCCCCTCAATTACAAAAACAACAATAACCAATTTATCATAAATCACTTAATTTTGGTAAAAGTTTTAAGGGAAGCGATACTGGGACAAATGTATATTTATTGAAAGTAAAAATCACTAAGCTATATATGGTATGATGATATAGGAATAAAGTACAATTAAAGGACTTTCATCAATTAAGTACAATTAAAGGACTTTCATCAATAAAGTAGGATTAAAGGACTTTCATCAATTAAGTACAATTAAAGGACTTTCATCAATTAAGTACAATTAAAGGACTTTCATCAATAAAGTACGATTAAAGGACTTTCATCAATTAAGTACAATTAAAGGACTTTCACCAATTAAGTACAATTAAAGGACTTTCATCAATTAAGTACAATTAAAGGACTTTCATCAATAAGTACAATTAAAGGACCTTCATCAATAAGTACAATTAAAGGACTTTCATTAATTAAGTACAATTAAAGGACTTCCATCAATTAAGTACAATTAAAGGACTTTCATCAATAAGTACAATTAAAGGACTTTCATCAATAAGTACAATTAAAGGACTTTCATTAATTAAGTACAATTAAAGGACTTTCATCAATTAGGTACAATTAAAGGACTTTCATCAATTAAGTACAATTAAAGGACTTTCATCAATAAGTACAATTAAAGGACTTTCATCAATAAGTACAATTAAAGGACTTTCATTAATTAAGTACAATTAAAGGACTTCCATCAATTAAGTACAATTAAAGGACTTTCATCAATAAATACAATTAAAGGACTTTCATCAATAAGTACAATTAAAGGACTTTCATTAATTAAGTACAATTAAAGGACTTTCATCAATTAGGTACAATTAAAGGACTTTCATCAATTAAGTACAATTAAAGGACTTTCATCAATAAGTACAATTAAAGGACTTTCATTAATTAAGTACAATTAAAGGACTTCCATCAATTAAGTACAATTAAAGGACTTTCATCAATAAGTACAATTAAAGGACTTTCATCAATAAAGTACAATTAAAGGACTTTCATCAATTAGGTACAATTAAAGGACTTCCATCAATTAAGTACAATTAAAGGACTTTCATCAATTAAGTACAATTAAAGGCCTTTCATCAATTAAGTACAATTAAAGGACTTTCATCAATTAAGTACAATTGAAGGACTTCCATCAATTAAGTACAATTAAAGGACTTTCATCTCTTGCCTTCATCTGGGAGCAGGTGTACATCCATGCTAACATGATGCTGAGGATGTCAACACCACAAAACTCCAAATTTAATGATAATTACTTCATTACATTTGATGTTCGTTACATTTTTTTGTGTAAGTCGTTTAGTATTCCTCGTTTAATATGACATTTATATTCTTTCAGGGTTCCCTGATAACTTACAGTTTTGTCAATGATGGCACTCCATTCATTATCAACAGTCGGACGTGAGTATCAGATTAGTTTCATTCTCAAACAGAAATGCAAAGATTTTTCAGTTCAAAATATTTGATTCCTTCTGGCCGTGTTGACAGTTTAATTTAATTTATGTCCTTATTTCAGGGGAGAGATTACAACTGATGAAACCATTGATTATGAAACTGATCCAGAACATATTCTTCAGGTTATGGCAACTGATGGCAAACATGTAAGTTTCAATTTTAAGGAAAGTATTTGATTGCTTAAATCTAATAGTTGTTATGTCATTATTTCAGATGTTGTTTAAATCTGATAGTTCTGTAAATAGTTATATCCCACACATTATATAAGGAATGTATTTTGTTGAACATGTTAATATGTATTATATCTGGAAAATATAACTGTGTTTATGATACAAGCTGTATGTATGAAAGATTCTGATTGGATTTTATAAGGAGTGGATAAACAGCTAAACTAACGTTAACTTCTATGTAAATACTTTAATTTGGTGGCTGGAACCATCTGTCACTAAAGTCTTTGTTGTATTCCTTTTTTTTGATTATTTATCTGATTGCTTTTATTTCTTTTTATCTTTTATACTTGTGACATATATGTCTTGTCTGACATCATCTGTCAATAAAATTATATGTATGTTATAATTATTTGTGTGACTGATGGCAGAAATAAAATTATCTATCCATCTATCGTTAATTTCATCGTACAATTAAAAAACAGACAATAGCTATACCCTTCCTGAATTTCTGTGCGACTACATCTCTCACCGATCTAGCAGAATCATCCATTTTGGCTAAACTGTTTAGTTGCTACCCAAATGAATACGCTTGAAAATTTAAAACGCTTTCATTTGTTCGCAAAATTTTATCGCTCGATCTGATTTTAAATGACACTATATGAATATTTTCCTTACAGATGGCAACATGCAGAGTGCACGTAAAGCTAATTAACATAAACGACAACCCACCCAAGTTCCAGAAAGAAGTTTACGTATTCAACAAATATTTGAAACCAAATGTACTTGTGGGGACAGTTAAGGTGAGCACAATTTATTTTTGTTTGTGATATCATGATATTTGTTTGGTCATAATATGTTTGAGTGTCTTAGCTTAGTTCAGCAAAATATCAAGACAAAATATTATAAATTTAGTCCCTGGTCAATAAATTGATAAATTTGACAGATCTTATGCCATTTCAAGGAATTGATCAAAAAATATTTTAAATAAATGACAACATATTTGGAAAAAAAAACAGGAAGTTATATCATTCGAGGTATCATATACCAAAGAGAATCTTGAGTAAATACATTGACAAAGATCTTTTTTAGTCTCACAGTTGCAACTCTCGAATTGATTTCTTTCGTTCATTCTTGTTCATTAACTTTCAGGCAACTGACATGGACCCTAGCACATCCATCACATATTCTCTCAAAGAAGAATCAAAACTATTCACGATCAATGACGACGGAGAAATCCGAGCTACGGACGACATACCTAAAGTCGTTCTGAAGGAATACCGCTTATTCGTTGTCGCTAGTGACAATGGCAACCCACCTCTTACTGGTTCCGCTGTTGCTGTAGTGAATGTTGATGGAGGTACTGCGGCAGCGGTTTCCGCTCCTGGGGATGCGGATTTCATCATCATAATTGTACTCGGAGTTCTTTGCGGAATATTTCTGGTTGTCGTCATAATTCTATTGGTCCACATATACAGGAAGTAAGTATTCTTATATTGATTTATATCTAACATAAAATATTTCTGATCTTAATGAGTAGATGTTACTGTGTCTAGACTTGTAGGGGAGTCTTATGTAGTCAGTAGGAAAGGATAATGTATGTTATAGAACACAAAACACTTAAATTGAGAGGTTGCACTATAACAATTTACATTGACACTTGACTATTTTAAAGTACTATGTTGTGACACCTTAAAACCAAAAAAAATTAATTCACTTTTTAAACACGTAAGCCCGAGGCATCTCAGCTTAGATAGGCCTCTAAAAAACTTCTGAAAAATACGAAATAATTACAGAAAGACAATTGGTTTGTAGATATATGCAATTATATCTTATCGACATAAACTTGAAAAAGGCAAATAATGTCAAATTGCTATCTTCAAACAACAACATATTTGGACACAAAAAAAAACAGATCAGGACTAGCCGTAGAACGTGTTATTTTCCAGTTAAATTCTTTATTTTTTGTGTTCGTGAAGTCGCGTTTATACATTGTCTGTTATCATTGATGTTGAACAACACAGAACAGGAAGTTATATCGTTCGAGGTAAACGGTTGTGATTGGTGCATTCGAGTGTTCATGCAAAACCTTTCGTTTTGTATTGATTTTTGTTCGTAATTTTGTTATCTGTCTTTCTTACCACTGGATGTATGCTTGAAATGTGAATATGTTTGGCCAATAATACACGCAATGCACATATTTTCTTCTTATCTGTAAAGTGACCAGGCAATTTCCCCCTTTACAGCAGATTTCATAGACCTGATAACCAAACTCCAGATGACGTCATGTGAATCCAGGACTCCCATTAGTTAAGGCAGCCAGCCAATGGGAGTCCTGGATTCGCATGACGTCCTCTGGAGTTGAGATTCCAAGTCTATGAAATGTGAATTAGTGTGATAATTGCTCAGTATGAGAACTATTGGAATCATATGATAATTATATTAAGACATTTGTGTTCATTTTTTTCATTATATGCCATGTAAATATAAAAATATAAACCCCATGAATATCTAAGCATGGATGATATGTTACCTTCTTCAGGTTAGGCTTTTGTGAATGGAAGTTTGTTTGGTTCCCTGAAGTGGGTTTGGCTGACCTAGTTCCAAAACCATGCTTGCCTCCCAGGTAAACTGCATGGTGTCCTAGCTTTAGGAAAAAAAAGAAGAAATCAATGAACATTAAAAGAAAAAAAAAATCCCAAATCAAGATAGCTTGTTACCTGCATGCTAATTCTTGTATGTGTGACTGGAATTTACAACTAAGATACATTTTTAGAGCATGAATCAACCATTATTATCTACCCAATTCTATTACTACCAGTCCTAAAGAATCTTTTTATATAGAATCCTTGTGTTTTAAACCAATAAACTTAGCCGTTATGTATTCGCATGACTCCTTTTCCTTGGCATGTCAAATACACCAGTATGCTGTAGATCTTGATAATATTTTTTTAACAGAAACCAAACCATATTTATTTTACAGCCTTGTTCGCGAACCTGAAATTGATTGGCTAGATCGATTCTATGATTGGTAGATTTTCCTTTGATTATAAGCATGCAGAATAATTATAATATAACTTTTAATTTAAAATATATAAATGTTATATCTTGTGGTAAACGCTAGGCCTACAGTCATTTCCTTGTACCTGTAAGTAAACAATAATTAGTATAATGATTTATAATTGAATAATTTTAACACAGATTACTTTGTAAATTTTGATCAAATGACCAGCACTAAGCAGTAAATGATATATAACCTTCTCATATATTATGCTTTTAAAGGTTAAGACAGTCTATAAGGTTAAAACAGGAGGCACCCAAAAGACCAGAGAGCAGAAATTCTGATAGTGACTCTGATTGCAGCAGGTAGATATGGCGCTTGAAAAAATATGCATGCCTCTCAAAAATTCCCATTCCCGTGAAAGTTATATTTGGGTGATTCGGTTATAATTACTTTAGTCTAGTTTTCAACTCATTGCCGAGGTAAAGGTGGGAGCCTAGTTCAGTGGTAGTGCGCTGGGCTTCCAACCACTGGGTCCCGGGTTCGATTCCCGGTCGAGCCTAAGTAGGATGGCTGTTTCATCCTTCGTCTCATTGCCATGGTCCCTGCCTGTCCTAATTAGCCCAACAGGTGCAGAAATACAGGACGTAAAGCCCTAATCCACCCACCCACCATCGCCTTGGCACCTGCCTGTCCTGATCCCCCTATTTGGTGTATAAATATGGGACGTAAAGCCTGTCTCCCACCCACAGTAAAGTCTGACACCATATGATACTAAGGTTGGGCTGAAGTTTGTGATGAGCTCTGTGCAACGCTTACCTAACTTTATTTACACAAAAAAAAAGCTTCCAATAAACCAAACTATGTTTCGATCCTCCCTCCTGGAAACAGCATAGTTTGCATTTTACACATGATGACATGCCAGGGTTCACACCTAAAGCAGTCTAATTTTGATGTGGAAGACTGAATACAATTTTCCCTTTCTCTTTTTTTATTTTTAAAGATAAAGAAGAGTAATTTATATACAATTATTAACATCGTCTTACAATATAACATGTTTTATGCTGTGGCATGCCATCCAACCAAACCGAAATGGTGAAGTTTTAATATCACAGTGTTGGAAACCAATGATATACACCTGACATTACAATTAAACATTACAGAAGGCCCCTCACCAAGCTTACAATAAGTCTTAATAACAAGCTAATTTCCAATAAAAACTGCAAGTATTGCATGCGATAAATTACTTAATATCAAAAAATATATTTTACAGACAGACACCCATATAACGATTGCTATTATTGTCTTGTTTTGCATGGAAATATACATTAACACACTGGAGTAACAATTAAACATTACAGATGGCCCCTCACCAAGCTTATGTAAAGTCTTAATAACAAGCTAATTTCCAATAAAAACTGCAAGTATTGCATGCGATAAATTACTTAATATCAAAAAATATATTTTACAGACAGACACCCATATAACGATTGCTATTATTGTCTTGTTTTGCATGGAAATATACATTAACACACTGGAGTAACAATTAAACATTACAGATGGCCCCTCACCAAGCTTATGTAAAGTCTTAATAACAAGCTAATTTCCAATAAAAACTGCAAATATGGCATGCGATAAATTACTTAATATCAAAAAATATATTTTACAGACAGACACCCATATAAAATTGCTATTATTGTCTTGTTTTGCATGGAAATATACATTAACACACTGGAGTAACAATTAAACATTACAGATGGCCCCTCACCAAGCTTATGATAAATCTTAATAACAAGCTAATTTCCAATAAAAATGCAAATATTGCATGCGATAAATGACTTAATATCAAAAGTATTTGACAGACAGACACCCACACTGTGTGTTGGCACCCGTTGATCAATTCCTTGCATCATTTCCATTAAATTATGTTCACTAATTGTTGTTTAAAAATCTTTTTTTCTGCCATGCATGAATGCAACATTTATGTGATTACAAACATATTTGATGTTTTTGTTATATCAAGGCAAAGGTAAGTATGAAAAAAATCACTGGTTGGCAGTGAAATAAATCAATAAAATAAAGCGCTGCTTTGAACACTTTTGCACACATTTTGTATCTAAATCATAATTTTGTTCATTTGATTCTCAATAATATTTTATCAAATGTACTATTTGATGACTAGTAATTTTTGATGTCACCTTGAATAATACAGCCTGAAAATGCAGCAGAAAATTTAATGTGTGTTTTTACATTATAATAATGATAATATATGAATATCATTAAATACATTGTATTGTCCTTGTAAATGTCACAAATCACCACAAAATAAAATCCACATTGTCAAACCTTGTAAAATACAAAGTACAAGCTTGCCTAATAAGTGTCTTGAATCTCACTTTTATAAAATTCCACTGAACAGCTGTATAGGCCTATCAACTTTTTTTTCCACACCTAGAGACTTATATTACTGAACGCTATAGATCACATTAGACTGCACAAATAAATGTACATTCATTGTACACTTAATCAAATTGTATTTGGGTAATTATGCACTGTAAAAATCACAAGAACATAGAGTAGAAATCTCACTTATTTGTCTTACAGCCAGGCCAGAACTCAGTCCCCTCACAACTTTGTAAAATCGTAAGTATCTGTGGGTGTGAGGAATTCTCTTTTGATTTGTGATTTTGAGTTTTTTAACTTTATTCCTTGATTTCTTTTTTATTGGTGGTGGTTAAACTGAACCTCTCGTTTTTCTTTACAGCAGATTTCACAGACTTTGGAAAAACTCCAGAGGACGTCATGCGGATCCTGGATTCCCATTGGCTGAGCTATAGTCCCTCAGGCCAATGGGAGTCCTGGATTTACGTGACGTACTCTATAGTTTAAATTTCCATGTCTATGAAATCAGCTGTAAAAAAAAAATTGATGATTAATATGATGATGATGATAATATAATAATAGTATGTTGTAATTGTATAATTACAATAGATAATGACAATTAAAACTGTTAGCACAAGTTGTCCTTATAATAAGATCTTTAGAAATGTTCTTCAATAATACAGGAATATTTCATAAAGTATCTGTAACTAACTATATTTGATATATACTACATGGGTATAATCAAACCAATTTCAACTACAAAATGTGGTATGAAGGCTAATTCTTTAACATGTCTAGCAATACAATATAACGTGAATCATTTCTCATGATATATTAGTATAAATTATTTAATTCCTTATTTCGACTTGATTTTCACTAATCGCATGCTGTTGAATGTACTTTCCCACTAACTCTTTACGTATCCGTAGGTCAAATGTCTCACAGTCATCTACAATTCCAACACGTTACAACTGGTACGCTGACGTCTTCTTTGTTTTTGCTTTATTTTTTGTTTGCTTTCTTCCCTCGCTATTATTATTTCCTTCGTTTATGGTATCCTTTAAACTTTTAACTCTGAACCGGTATTACCAAAACTTCGAGTAATTTCATCATCAATTTTTATCTGTTTATTATTGTTATATTGGTAAGCTCAGACCCAGACAGCATTCCAAATTGGCCCGGTATCAATTCCATGGTGGCCGCTGTCGTTACAACATCGTATCAACATTGCCGACGTCGTGTCGATGTCGTTCCGATTTGGAATGTTATCTTGGAAACAATGCTCACCTCAGCTGGTCGTAAACACAGATAATAGTTCGTCGAAATAAAAGTTATTATTACTTTAAAATTTGTGAGACTTAACAGGCACTCCAGAGGACGTCATGTGAATCCAGGACTCCCATTGGCTAAGACAGTCATGACGCCCTCTGGAGTTTAGTTTCCGAGTCTATGAAACTGGCTGTGATATGAGCATTTTGTTGGATATTTCCGCTGTTAAGTCAATTGATTGAATTATTTATTTCCCTCAACCTTTGCAAAACCCATGAATGTGTTAGCCACTCTTCAGCATGGGTTTTGGAACTGTATCCTTCTAATTTGTGTTGATGTATAACCTCCTATGAGTGGGTTTGGTTGATGACGGTGGGTTTCTGTGTGACAAAATGAAGTTTTTGTAAAGAGAATTTATTTACTGTAAGGTTCCAGATAATCCATTTCCTTCCTTACTCCTAGATGTCATCATATATATGAATACCAAACATCCTATTGCAATTTGAAAATTGTATGTTGCAATTCAAAATCATATTACTGAAATCTATAGAGTAATATTCTTAGCATCATGGATGACAATTTAAGGCCAGTTTTTATGAAAGAATTAATGGTCCCTGATGTCATTATTTGCAACAAATTTCACTGCAATACATTTCCAATGATGTCAGGATTGTTTATCTATGAGTATTGTAATAAATGTTATTGGTTTTTTTATAATAAGGGATGATATATTTCTGTCGACTTTTAGACTTTTTGATGACGTCGTTTCCTCTTAAATTTTTCAGGCAATCATTCGAAAGCCGTCTGAACCTCCAAGACAACCTTCGAAACTTCGTCGACAACCCGGAAGGACTTACGTACAAACCTGCACAAGCTCACCATTTGGCTCTATACAACAATGTGGCTCTTGCCGAAGAAGATGCCGCGATGCCCCAGGAAAATCCCTTCATCCATCGAGAGGACAGTGCCACCCCTTCGATGACTTATAATCCTCCGTATGACCTCAATTCAAACAGAAAGCCCTACAATGATAGCTTGCCTAATGTGCCATCGAGTGATCCTCAGGTAGGGTGATTTATGCCTAATTGGTAAAATCAGTTTAGAATTAATACATAGCCAAATGTGCCACGTGCGTTTTCCATGCATTTGGATAAACGCATGGAACACTCATGGTTTTTGCCTCATTATAGTTAGCTAAAAACCATGCGTTCTTCTCATGGAAAACGCACGTGGCACATTTGGCCATGTAGTAATGAGAATTAGGAAGACATTATAATGTTAACCGGTATTATATAGAATAAATTCACCATTAACTTCGAGTACAGTGCCTGCCAGCAGTTTGAAGCCGTCAGCGGAGCATTCGCCGTGACATCCTGGGGTGGATTCAAAGCACAATGAGAGATGATAGATATTTGACTTATCCGGTTTCTCTGTCATAATGTTCTTGATCTGCCCCAGGATGTCACAGTTGAAGCCTGTAATTCTGCGGACAACCTCAACTTTTGCTGCCGCGTACTGTATTGTGATATCTGATGCGTGTACAGTCTGTTTGTTTAGTATTGTAATTTTGCACATTGGATGTGAATACTCTAGCAGATATGGGTAATCATAAATCTTACAAATCAAATGTGTCCATACAATAACATTGTAGTTTATGTTATAAGTTGTGTTACTAAATCTTAACATGAGTCGCATTTTGTGTGCAATTTTTATAAATATTAAATCGTCTTCGTGTATATCTTGTAAAGCCTTCAACAACGGTTAAAAAAGTAAGTATTAATTGTTATAAACTTTTGGAATGCTTGCATGGATTGAAGTGTTTGGCTGATGGGGTGTCTATGTTAAGTGTTCATCCGCTAAATATGAGAGGATGAGTTTCAAGGAAATCTGATCTCACAACTTTCACTGATAATGTGAATACACTCAAGCACTCTCTTATTAACAGGGAATGCACAGTGCACCCATTTTGGTGATCCTCTGTTGCTTTAAACTTAAGGCTGGTTTCTTCTGAATGACTTTAATGAGGCTTTTTTATTCTCTTAAGTACTGATAGCTACATGACAAAATTGAATTGTTGTACATACATAACTCGCATGTGAATCTACCACTTTTAATTTAAGATCTTTTGATATTTCTTGAATATTCATTGCATGTTTCTATGATTTTTATGCATGCATACTATTTTAAGAAAATTAGTTTAAAATATTTAAGGCATATCAGCCATTTGAATACTAAATGCATGTTTATGTCATTCATATGGTAAGTTGTGAACTGGTATTACAAAATAAATTCTTGTGGTCTTGCTTGAAATCATTTGTTAATTTCAGGATTCACTTTTGAAATTTTGTAATTGTGTAGATTCTGCATACGTTTCTTTTAATTGTTTTGAATCACTATATTTGTCTTAGGTGTCCCAACTTTAAAAATGTTTATTTAATTTCATCATGCCATTTGACCTCAGATTTGAGTCTAGTTTTTCTAAGTTTCAATAGGAAATAACCTTGCAATGAACTTATATAATTTCATAATATATATCTCAACTATGGGAGCGTTCATAATTAAGATACTTCGATAATCAATTCAGTTGCAGAAGGTTTTAATGTATTTGTATCTGACTTATCATATGTTGGCCTTTTGAACCCATGCAATTTCCTGCTCATTTCCAAATTTCAATAACTTATTCGTGTGTGTTGTTATATTTTTTTACTTGTAATATGCCCTAACTTGTATTTTCTTCCTATTTCCTATTCATTTCCAATCATCAAGATACAAGTGTTTTGTGTCCAAATGTTTTAGCATTTCTCTACACATTTTGCAATATAGATATTTTATGTAGATATTTTATTGCTTAAAGTGGCAAACATTACTGAAATACACTATATACAAATTATCCCAGCTCTTTTGGAGAGCACTGTGCCACTCTACACCCAGATATGATACATTCATATATAATTTTTGTGTTTTCTCTCATTCCGAAAATGTTTTATTAAAAAAAAATAGGTTTAATGTTCCAGTTTTTCCTGTTTACAAATCTATCCACAAAAAAAAAAATATATAAATAAAAATTAATACAATTGGGTCTTATTAGCTAATATGCTTATTTTGCCTGTAATTTCAGAACCCGATGAACCAAATGAACGTGGTGAATGAGATCGAGTATGAGACTGCTGTTACTCCTTTGGGCCATGGGATGCCACATCATATGGGTTCAGGTAAATTTAAAGCTTAATTACAACTGTATTCTCTGTCTCTCTGATCAGCTGGACATTTGCAAAGACATTTTTGTTGTTGCTCTTCAATAAGTTATGAATAAAACATTTTTTTCCTCATCTGACCAATACTGAGGCTAAATTTTGAATGACCTTTAACCCGATATAGTGGATAAAGCATTATTATATGAGCGGAAAGCGAATTCATGAGCTTACGCTCCATCCGGTATTGTGTGTGTAAATCTGTTTTTGAATCATTGAGGTTGAATGTTGGTTAGTCTATGAGAAATTTCGGAGCGTCACAAACTCTTTCAGTCACGTGATTTCTGTGGAGCCGCAAATCTTGCTTTGCTGTAAAATCTTTGTTTGCTGTAAAACAATCGGCTTTCACTAAATCTTTAATTTTAAAAATATATACAAGTTCTAATGCATTAAAATAGTTGTACTTGCCAATTCAGCGCTAACTGTCAAGGATTTCAAATCATTAAACAACACTGACATGCTATACGCAAAACGCGCTATGCTATGGTTTCTTTGCACCAGAGGACGCCACTGTACAGCAATACAGCCACGACCGCCCCTAGCGGAATTTGTACAAAGCGTCATCAGACAATTCAACGGTGTTGACAGCATATAATCCAAGCTTTCCGCTCCTTCTGTCTCTGGCAGATAACATATTATCAGTAACTCATGAAATTACCATTTCATATCACTGATTGCATTCGCTCATAAAATTTCCAATTTGTTGTTTGTGTTTTATTTCAGAAGACATGTCAGACCTGAGCTTACAAGGAAGCAGTGCTCCCAGTGTCACAGGAAGTGGCAGCACATTACGGGGAGAGGGCAGCACCCAACACTTAATGGGTGCAGAGACACCTGGTGGAACATTAAGGAAAAAGGGAGGAATCTCATTCATAGATAGCGCAGAATTTCCAGATTATCCGAACAGAGTCAGTATTATAATATACATAATGACGTAAAATACTATATATTATATTATACGCTAAAATATTAATACTTGTATTGCTACCCTCTATGGAACTAACTTAGCTTCAAGAACATTTCAGTGGTAGACATATTACTATAATCATAGCAACTCAACCAAAGGCATATAGGCAGTGCCAAAAAAATTTTGAAATTCAAATGGGCAAAACATGATAGCCAGACTTTAGGGCCTCCACATTTTGTGGGACTTTATTATTTTATTATAATATTTTTTTTAATTTTCAAAATTGTTTGGATTGTATATTGATAATAAATAATTGGCCTCCCCCCCCCTCCCCCTAAAGTTACCAGATCTCCTTCACTCATGCTTTTAACTTTGGTGAAACTGAGTTTATGAGGAAAGCAGTGTCATTGTTGCTCCCTTGAGTACACCTCCAAAGCTTATTACACTCAACACATTTCAACATATCAAAATTGGTTCAAAACACTTTATTTACCAGTGTGAGAAGCCAAATTTCCTTGGAAAATTTAATAAGGGGTTATTGATATTGAAACGAGAAACAACTTTATTTGTATTAATTGCTGTGATCATATAGTATTTTCTACCACTTTAATGACTTATAAATGACTAATAATTAATCAATGTCATAATTTACTTCAATATTTGTCTTGATGTATACAGTTAATTACACATTTATAGGTAAGTATTACCATGGATATGGACTCTTAGCCTAGAACAGCACATTTGCACTGTTTGGGTTATGTTTAATATTTCATATTTTTATATAGTATTTTTACCATATTTTACATAGAAGTTGGGTTTACAATTTTACTAGAAAGTGTCACCCTTTCTTAGTCTATTACCTTGTTTTCGAGTAAGAATGATTCTCTAAAGAAAGGAAAACATTCACAAAATGAGGATTTTATTGTTTAAATGGCTTTGGTACCATTTTTCAGGAAATATAGGTGTATGGCAAATGGTTTCACCTTATATTGTGTTAAAAATGTGTTATTTCATGTCTTGAAAAAACTTGATATATTTGACATTTATTTTGGGTAATAAATTGTACTTTTGGCTTTTGCTACATATTGAATGAACAGAATATACAATTAATTTATTTATAAGCATTATTAAAAGAGCCACAATGTAATTTTTTAGTCCATTTCACTGTGTATCTAAATTCTCATTGTTAGTTCTTGTCTTTTCCAGCAGGGGAGCTCATTCCCACAGGTGCGCCCTCGTCAGGAAAGACCAGGAATTACTGTTTATTACTAAAACGCTGATTGGATGAGACTTACACCAATCAAAGACACTGTTTCTGTGATCCAATACATTTGCCAATCATAACTGCTTTTATGATATGAAAATAATTTATATATGTTAGTCATATTGTGCACTTTTGCATGTGTGTAAATATTTTTATTTTTTTAAGAAATCTGTGTAATGAAAATATTGCGTTCAAACCTCGGGGTGCATCGCTGTGAAAAATTATGAATTATTAAAAAATATTAAGGATGTTCACTCCAACCTCTAAAAACGTTAGTTGCATAAGAAATTTGCAACACTGATCATGCCACTGATATTAAAGCTTATCAAAATGTAAGCATTGTAATTTGTGATAAATCTTTGTAATCATTCCATATTACGTGTTAATTCCCCTTTTCGTTAGAGGTTTATGTTGTGAAGATGACCACTAAAAATATATTGTTTTCTATGTATGTGTTGATTTTGTACATTGTATATGCATTACATTTATTATTGCATGTTTCCAATAAAATAATTGAAGAAACTTTGTTGTGCTTGTTATGTATACAAAGATCCATTGTGTTTTAAGAATTATCTCAGAAATGATAAACGTCAGCTTTAATGTCGGGCGTGGGGCCTAGCTCAGAGGTAGCGCTCTGGGCTTCCAACCGCTGGGTCCCGGGTGTGATTCCCAGTCGAGCCTAAGTTGGATGGCTGTTTCATCCTTCGTCTCATTGCCATGGCCTCTGCCTGTCCTAATTAGCCCAACTGGTGCAGAAATACAGGACGTAAAGCCCTGATCACCCACCCATCCATTTGCTTTAATAAAAGACAATGGAATATCCATTTTGAACCATTTTAGGGGATCAACTGAATAATTGTTAAATTATGAATGGACTTAATGGTTATCCCTAGACTTATATCATAACTGTGCTTATTGCTATAAATAGAATGGTCTTACTGTCTGCAGCATTGGGCACCTGGTTCAATTACTAATGACATGTACTTTTAAAGCTTCCAACCACTAGGTCCCGGGTTTGATTCACGGTCGAACCTAAGTTGGATGGCTGTTTCATCCTTCATCTCATTGCCATGGTCCCTGCCTATCCTAATTAGCCCAACTGGTGCAGAAATACAGGACGTAAAGCCTTATTCCACACACCACCCACCTGAAGCCATCAAATTCACTCAAGTTTACATTTAAAGATGGATTGAATTATTTTAGTGCCAGACTTTCAATAACATCATAAGTGGGCTTGCTGAATATAAAATTGGGTCCTACTGTCTGGCAACATTGGGCACCAACTACTAAAGACACATATTTGCAAAAAAAGAGAGATTTACTTCATTGCCATAAATTTGACCCACCCACTGGACCATTGTGGAGTTCACACATTTCTATAAGATAAGTAATAGTTGTATCCCAAATAGGTGGAAGTTAACTAACATATTTGTTGGTTAAATCCCGACGCCGAAGGAGGAGGGATTTAACCAACAAATATGTTGGTAAACTCCAAAATATGAGGTATAACTAACTTATACTCCATTAAAAATATTTACTAATTTGTTTGATTGATTCGTTTAGCTGCTGTTAGTTATTTATTAAAATATATTTTACATAGGTTGCATCTTCAGCACAGCTGGTTTGCAAATGTCATATTTATTACGCAGTTGAAGAACATGTTGTTCTCAGGCACATGGTTGACTGATCCACATTGAGATGGCTGAAAACACCACATCACACATTTCGTTGCATCTCAATCGCATATTCATTGGATCACCGGACCAGTTGTTTTGACATTTTGTGTTCTCAGCAGTTGTGAATAAATTGTAACTAGGTAAACTAGCAATGTCCATAATTAGATCGCCTGGCTCATAGGTGACAACACACAGTGCTATGCTTGCCTTGGTCCATCGATGTAGACATCGAAGCAATCTTGGACAGCAATTTTGTCATAAGTTGTGGATTGGAAACATGAATCAATAGAATTGAGTATAGTCTGAAGTTTTATTTATTACCATTTTTCATTAATCCTTGGAAGGAAAGGCCACCAAACTGCTTAGTAATAGAATATCACAAAATACACAAGGCTTAACACACTCTGCAAAATTGGTGAATCAAAGTTTCCAGTAGTAATCTATACATCATGTAATGGGAATGCACTCTTGTCAGTCTTGACATGTTATCAGTTATTAACATCTCAAAATACATGCTTGTGCGCTTAGCATTGAAAGTAGTCCATACACAGAGAGTAATATAAATTAATTAGCACTTTTAGAAACAATGTTGTGAAAGTTATTTGTGTGTCTGAATATACCCATAGCTCACTGCCATTATGATAAAATTCGTAGATGGAAAATGATGACTTATACCTAATGCTGCGAAAAATCATATCATAAATAGTGGATTTTCACTGAAGGTTCTCTATATTTCCACCAGGTGGCTATCACAGAATACTGCAATTCTATTGGCTTAAAAAGTTCCCGCCCTTGGCTGTGATTGGCTAAAGCAAAGTGCATCCTAGCAGCAGTATTTTTAGTGCATTTTCATGTATATTTGACATCTTATCATTCAATTGATTTTTGTTGTTTCCCTGAGAAAGTTATATTTATTGAGTCTGTGGGTTATGGTTTTTTATGTCTGAAAAGCAAAGTGAGTAATGAGAGGAGAGGACAGATTTATGTATTGCTGAATTCAGGGCTGCTCAGTGAAAAGACTGTATTCCACCCCCCCCCCCCCACCCCATTTAGGATGATATCGTTGTTGCCGACAAGTTCGGTCCTTTCTTCACAGGTCCAATTGAAGTTAGGAGCTGAAACATAAAATTAAAATTAAGTAAACATCTAAATGCTTTATTCCATAAATTTTATGAAAAATGGCTTTGGGATAAATACACAACTGAATGTAAAGTAGAAAAATGTGTGATACATGTCAGCATTAAATAATTCACAATGTCAGCTAATAAGTATATGCATGCCTACTCCAAATTATGCTTTTTGACATGAAAGGGGCACTCTCTTCATTTTGTGTCATTCAATTTACCATCATTGTGAAATGATGCAGTTTTGGGTCAAATAAATTTACATCATGGACATTTCATTGCCAATCCAATTATGAGAGCCTTGAGCTATGGCCTGGCAAAATCTGTATTTTGGTCCTTTAATTAGAAATATTTATTGTGATGTAGTGTCCCGGGCCTCAGCAGTGACCCCACCTTCTAGCACTTGGCCAGAATGGATATCCTTTGTGGCCGAATGGTAAGAGGTGTGGGTAAAAGCTGCTCATGACATGGTGGACACAATCCGGGCACCTCTGTGAGCATGAATTAGGGGTTGAAGGCCAGGGTAGGCAGTTCGAATCCCGCTCACAGGGGGTATATAAATATAATTGCGATGTTTGACTTGTGATGTTAGTCAAAATCGCAAGAAAGTATGGGTGATGTGATGTAGTGTCCCGGGCCTCAGCAGTGACACCTTCTAGCACTTGGCTAGGAGGGATATCCTTTGTGGCCGAATGGTTAGAGGTGTGGGTAAAAGCTACTCATGACATTATGAGGTTTCTGTCCTTGGATTTACAATCGCAATTTTAGGCTACCTTAGAGTGCCATAATCTGCATGACAGTTATTTTGACAAGCCTCCGTTTAGAGTGCTCAAATTAGGGAAAACAAGAAGCTGCCACACTCCTTATCAAATATAATATTGTTATTTATCGTAATGTTATGTATTGTAAGCATTTAACTCATTGGCAATTAATAGTAATTAATACTCTCGATTAAAAGCCAAGAAATTAATTAGTTTCAAGATACAGTATGATGTTCAGTTACAGCTGATAAACTGACTATCACAAACAAAACAGTAGTATCTCTACATGGCCAAGTGTGCCACGTGCGTTATCCATGAGAAGGATAAACGCATGGAAAACGCGTGGTTTTTAGCTAATTATAATGAGGGAAAAACCATGCGTTTTCCATACGTTTATCCAAACGCATGGAAAACACACTTGGCACATTTTGTTCCTTGAGTGAACCCACACATCTTCCTATTGGCCTGTGATTTGGGGTGGACATTGGCCACAACCCCATTTTACAGTTAAGTTGACTTTGTTAAGTTACGTTTAAGTTGTCTTTAAGTTCTCTTGCATGAGTTGTTGTTACATAACATTTTGATAGCTTTAAGGTTATGAACTCTTAACTCATAGCTCAGAATGTCCATTAAAATAGAATCTAGCTTAAATTATAAAACTGATAACTTCTAAATACATGATAATGTGATTATATTTACTGTATCATCACTAATAAAAAATAAAAAGACTTCATGATACCATTCCTTATGTCAGCACTAGAATGATCACTCCAAGAGCCATATTGTTTCCCAATTAACTTGCCAATCGTCTTCAGTGTGAACTTAAGAATACGATCGTCAATATGTCGAGTTTGTTGCATAGCTAGTAATTATTTATCACACCAAACTTGCACAAATGAAAATTCAATTCAATGACATGACGAAATGAATCTATATTGTGAAGACTAGATTATATATAATCTATCAGTTCATGCAAGTACATGCACTTTCATTTGGGATCACAGGTAAATATATGATTATAAATCAATCAATTGAATGAAAATAATGGCAAGTTTTGCTCATTTGTTATTGTTTATACGACGTGGACAAATATACTTTGCTGACATGGAAGAGCGACCTAATTCCTCAGAATAAAGATTATATGTAACTGTTTATGTAACAGAGAACAATTGCATATCTTTACTATATATTTATTTTAATTTAAGGGATATTGATTATTTGTTTATTTATTTATTTCAATATATTTTAACATTAGCCTTTTCATGTTGTTTTTGTGCCCATGGGTTGCCTGTAAATCTATCTTGATATTCTTTGATTCTTACTGTAAATGTTTATCTTTCCGTCTCTAAAATTAGTTTCTTTCAATTTATTGTTTATTTTTATTTTTATTTTTTTTCCTTTATTTAAATTTCCTTATTTTTCTCCCTCATTGACATTTCCTGGCCAATAAATTAAAGCTTGGCTGGGACTTATTCGACGTGAAAGTGTGTTAAATGAGTATTTACCACTGATAATCATTCTGTTCGATATTTCATTTTGTTATGCACACAGGGGTGTCGATACAGGGGGGGGGGGGGGGGGGGGTTGGGGGATATACCCCCCACTTTTTGGGAAGGGGGGGATGATCAATTTTTTTGGGAAGGGGGGGGGATGATCAATGCAATCACCCCCCCCCCCTAAAATCCACAATGAAAATCCTTTTTACTTACTCTTCTTTGAAATATTTGTATTTAAGTTTTAAACTTCATATCACATACCAGTACAATTAAATGCATCTAAAAATAGTTTGGCATCAATGATCCAGCATTGTTTTATCTCTTAACAAGAGTCCGCGCATTAACTGCAGCCACTTTTATGCAACTGTTACAATACAAACAAATACAGATACAAAACAATACAATCATCTAAATTACAATACAGTCAACTACAAAGATACAATACAGACAATTACAGTGATTCAGTCAACCACAGAGATACATAACAATACAGTCAACTACATGGATACAATACAGTCAACTGCACTGAGGCACTAAAACAACCCATCCATGGGATGAATGTCTAAAGTAGTTCAGTCTCCAAGCATTGGCATCATCTCATTACTTCTGCCTCAGGCAGCTGGTCATACTAAACTTCATACCGATGACATTGAGACAATGGAATTTAAAACATCTTGAGACCTCAACTTTCAATTTTCAATTGGTGCAGATTAGTCACTTTGTTTAACTTATTTTCTTGCATATATATTTATTTATTTACTTAGTTGTGTATATTTATTTAGTCATTTGGTTGTGGGAAAGTATAGCAGTGAAGGGTGGGAAGCCATGGGTGACCAGTTTATGCGCCCCATTAAAAACCTTGGAATCGGTCAGGACACTAAACAGGTGCTAAAAGGTCAAATGTTCAACCCAAACTGTCAATCATGCCTTGTCAAAGTGCCAATCCCTGGCGAAGCCCACTATTAACTTTGCTATGTTAACCAATGACACATTCCAGCAGGACTCTAATTGTTTCAACCTGGTTCTGACACGTTTTGGCCAGTTCTGGTTGTAAATATTTGGCAGTGGTTTGTAAAAAAAAAGACAGGAAGTCATGCTTACTAGACCTATATTTGGTATTATGCCCCACCAATGGTGTACATTGCCATAAATCATAGATCATACAATCAAACTGACTACATTTAACACATGAGATTTATGGAAGCGTTAATGTGATGTATGACTGCTATCAGAAGCTCTGGCTAATGATGATCCCAGGGAGGGTCTAAACATTAAAGTGATACTCCTTGAATCTATCTAAAAAATTGTCCCATTTTCTTTCTCCCAGAAAGTACTCACAATAGTTTGCAGTGACTGTTTAGTGTCATTACAGCAGGTTTTCATTAATATTTAGCCCACTAAATCATGGTAAAGCCACACTTTTGGTCATGAGTGACAGTTACGAGAATCATCCACTCAGAGCCATCTTCCTGTCACCGAGTGGGTCAGCACTGGTCACCACCAGGCCACTTTATTATTAAATTGCCTTTACCCACCTACTAATTCACTGAGCCAATACTTGCATATGTCACATGGTCAGTTGTGGTGCATATGTATCAGCAATGTTGGAAACATGAGGCACTGCTGATGGTCATTGCTTTTATTTTCAGATTTATAACTGAATCAGGCTTCAAATGCATATTTATTCTTATCTCATTAGTAGTTTCTTATCTAGTTTCTATAACAACCAGTATAAAGAATTGTCATTCGGGACTATGAAAGAATGTTTGTCAGTAATTATGACTGGTACATGGCCAATTGTGCTACGTGCATTTTCCATGCATTTGGATAAACGCATGGTTTTTTCCTTATTATAATTAGCTAAAAACCATGCGTTTTCCATGCGTTTATCCTTCTCATGGAAAACGCACGTGGCACATTTGGCCATTTAGTAAACTTCCAAACTTGTGCAGGGCTGCCATAATATTCACAATAGCTGCCAAGCCACCAGTTTTTCACATTTTTAAATATATGTGTTGGGTATGAGTGCCCAATTTACTTCATGGATTCAATATCCAGCGATCAAAAAGGCCCTTATCAACAAGAGACAAAGAACTAGAGGCTGTCAGATGTGTAAAGTACCAGACATCAGTTCACAATCTAATCCAAATAATATATAAGCATCAGTTATCGAATTTATCAAAAATGATTGTCATTTTCATCATAAAATATGAAAGATAAATAAATAAGCAGTTGGTAAGACCAAGAAACTGATCAAAAAACTTAAAATATTCCAGGTATCATCTTTATAAATCATTAAGATGATACACATAGAATTTTTATATATTATTATTAATTAGATACTAAACTTTACCTGTCCAGTCCTAATTTTGTGGATTTGCAACAGATATTCGCATTACAGTTAGGTACTGCAACCATACCATTTAAAAATACAATCTATAATAATTGAATTACCACCTTGAGTTCACGAACTTACCCTCTTAAAAAATTCCCACACATTTTGCATCTAATTTCAAAGGAAATTGAATTTTAGTTTCTCCATTAGTGTGAAAGAAACCTTCAAAATGGTAAAGTTTAATGCAGAGTCAAGAGTCATTCTTATAGCTTGTGACTGATGTAAGTTCTGACATTTAGTCAAACATATATGGTAAATTGTGCCATATACGTTTTCCATGCATTTGGATAAACGCATGGAAAACGAATGGTTTTTGCCTCATTATAATTAGCTAAAAACCATGCGTTTTCCATGCGTTTATCCTTCTCATGGAAAACGCACATGGCACATTTGGCCATGTAATCACTGTATCATTTATGCTGTGAAATATTTCAACCTTGAGGTAATTCAAAAAGTCTAAGTGTATGGGGCAGTGCATCTGTAAACTCATTCTAATTCAGCAAAACATGATACTGCTGGCCTCCAGTATTGTCAGTAAAGGAATCAAAGAAGCCAGGCTCTCCTACATTGTACATGCACTGGCCATGCAGCCTTCTTTCCATGTCCAGAAAATTGACTCAAACCCTCCAACAGCAACTTCATATTCATTAGAGCATATGTGCTTGAGACTCATCAAATGTTATTAAATTCACACAATATTTTGCAATTTCATTGTAAGTGTAAAGCTTTTTAGTATCCGAGATCTTGCTGTAAACTAAAAATCATTGTTTGGAAACAAATCAAACGCATTATAACTTTGGATGATTATAGCCTACAGTGTCAACAACTGTTTGCAAATATGTATAATTCAATGGACCGGTATATTTATCACAATATAGTAGTGTTGGTATTCATATTAAAGCTTATGATCTCCTGGATCCATTGGTGCCATTTATATTGTCCTCTCTCTTCCCACTGCCAAAATATTAAAAAAAAAGGTTTTTGAGAAAAAAGGTAACCCATGGTTACATGTGAGGCATGAAGATATGTACACCCGAACATTTCACTGCACAACCAGGCCGACATAACATTTGAGGGTGTACATATCTCATATCTCACAATGTAAGCATTGTGTAATTGTTTGGTACCCTATCTAATTGACGGCTAACTGTTGTACATGAAAATATGTACCACAGCATGCATGATGATAAATTGCACTGGTGAGTGGTACATAGTTATTGTGAGGAACTGATGTTATTTATCTGTCTAGGCTTTGTAGTTGCTCAGTAATTGAGGCAACCTGGAGTCTTTAATTGTGAGATAATTTGAAGATGGAGTGCACAGTAATTTTAATTTCTCCCCTGCACAAAAAAGCAGCATAATAATAATAATAATAATGGTGTGGCACAAGTTCTATTTGTTTATCACATTACGTGCACTTAGAACACACAGTGTTTAGGGGAGAAGCCCTTGGTTGCCAATAGCACATTAATTTTGTGCTTGCCACCATGTGCTAAGTAGAGAAATGTGTCCTAAAAAAAGCATGTAACCACTTCGAAGGTCACCATTCATCAAACTGTCAAGTTTGTATTATACATTCATATCAAACTTTACCTGGTAATAACAGCAGTTTTATCAGCTCAATATATTAACATGGCTTTAGCGGGAACATCTCATGCACTGAAATATTTCGAATGGCAATAAATTTAACCATATCCAGTGTACTGTATAAAAATGTTATAAGGGGTTGTAAACACATGTCCATGACCAGATTTAGCATGTCATGTAAGTAACAAAGGTGTGATAAACCAAAAAATTTAAAAGTCTAATTTTTAAAAATTTCAAATCTGTTTTTTTGTTTTTTTTTCCAGTTTTTGTCTTAGAATTATCGTATGAGTGTGCAGTTTATGGAAATATGTATTAAGTTTTTGGTCAATTTTTTTAACCCTGGAGTTTGTTCAGGAGCACTTGATACTTTTGAAGGGCAGTTTGTTTGTGACGTCCTTATCAAAAATGCTCTCTACCTCAAAGCCGCTGCTAAAACGAAATGACAGCCATATATTTTTTGCATGGCAAGAATAATATGTCAGTTATAATATTGCACTGTAATTATGTGCTCATTATAAAATAAAATGTTTATTTCTAATCTTTCCTCTATACATTTTTGTCAATGAAAAATTATTTACATAGTGGATATTTACTTACCACAAACAACACAAATTTACCTTATGGCAAGAAAAAATATCTGAAATGCTTTCATACTTTCAAACATGAGTTTAGAATCACCCAGGAGTCATGTGAGCGAATTTCAGGGTAATAACTATATTATATTCAGCTGCTGGGAGGGTTGCCCAGTTCTCACTTTCTCCTATTTGTAGTATTTGAATTTAAGTGACTATAGCAACTCAGCATTACAACTGCCTCTTTTTTTATACAAAAATTCTGGCAGGTAATAGGCCTATAGGATCCTCTCTGTTAAGGACATGATTGGTACCAAATTGATTGGTATTTAATGATAAGGGGATCTCAATAGAGAGGTGTTTATAACTTTATAAACACCTCTCTATTGAGATCCCCTTATCATTAAATACCAATCTAAATTGCTTATGAATTTGGTGTTTATTTCTGTCTAACTTTCTTCCAGGCACATAGCTTAAAAGTAAAGTTAACATTGAGGTTGTCTTGAGATGATAAATATATCCTATAACATGCATTCGACCAGAATTGTATCACGTGACTTGTTTATTTTACCCCAAGCTCCATCCTAACTGACGTCACGACGTTCTCACGCCGTTTCACACGTAAATTAGCATAACTGTCACAAGTGCCTGCCAAATGCTGGTGCTAACTGGGGTTGCAGTGCACACAGTGGGGGCTAAATATAAGACCACTTGCATCTCTACAAAATGCACGCATTAAACATTTAATTCATTAAATTGATTCAGTTCAAATTATGTGCTTACCAGGTACACAGTTGTACATAAGATAGAAATATAAATCACACTAATTAAGTAAAGAAATTTCCTTCCATGTTGGTCTTAATGACAAGTTTTCTCTGTCCCTTTTTTTGAGCATGTTTTCCAGTCATAAATGAACAGTGTGCATGATATGTTTACACTTTGACCGATAACCTCCATGCACTCCACTGTACTATTGATACATAACAAATAGATGAAAATAAACTTAAAACAGTGAACTTTTTCTGTAGTTTCGATGGAAGTAAATTTTCTAACACTGCCTTATTCTTTTTTACTTTTTTCCTTTTTAATCCTTATTTGTGGCTTTATGTTAATTATTGACTAATCTTTTTGCAGGAATTTCCACAAAACACATGGGTGGCTCCTCTAGCGGCAAAACCCTCTTGCCTTTGAGGAGTCTCCTTTCATCCATGACCTCTCATTCATTCATCTTTTATTTTTTTATTATTATCATTATTTCTTTTTTATTATTATTATTATTTTTTTTATATTTCTATTTAAAGTTAGATTTACCTATGTGTGTGTATGTTAATGTTGTATGTGTGGTATGTATGGTGTATGCGATGAAAAATAAATAATTCTGTCTGTCTGTCTGTCTGTCTGTCTGATGACTTCATTATTTGATGTGATAACTCCTCCCTTTGAAATATAGGTGGTTGCATGGTGTCATAATTACATGGTTATTATATAGATAGATAGACTTTATTCAATAACATCAAAAGGGTGTACATACACGACTGAAGTGCAAGAAGTACACAGTTTTTAGGGCCATTAGGTTAGCACACTAAAGCCCCCTTCACACATAGCCGGATCAGACGCCAGAGTGTACCTGAGTAAAATTTCTTTCACTCCATGGGTGTCCGGGATCAAAGAGCTGTTAAATGTCAACAAAAAAGAAATGTTTGGCGATATGTACATGATGGTAATACTGTGTCAACAAGGAGCTAACATGACTGTCCCGGAAGAGTGCGGAGTGAACCGGTTTTTACACGGTGCCTTCGTGGATATATCTGGTCTTTACACCGTGATGGCAGCGAAATATTCATGCCTGGTTGACGGCGGATGTAGCCGGAGATGCCACGAAGTATGCCGGAGTCAATATGGAGATTTCCGGAGATCGACGGAGTCTACTGGGAGTCTACACGGATCAACACGGATCAACACAGATTAAATTACTCCGGGAACTCTGGCATGAAAAATTAAACATGTTTAATTTTTTCCCCGGAGTCCCACGGTGGTCCCGGATCACCCCGGACAATGCCGGACAATGTCGGAAATAAACACGAGGTCTACATGTAATAATAATAATGGCAGTAGTAACGATAATTAATAGTAGACACTATCATTTACTTCATTAAAGTGTGCTTGAGTTTTGAGAAATTGCCTGACTTTTAAAAACATGTTTACTATTTGCAAGTTTTATAACATTTGGCAGGTTGTTCCAGTACAAAGCTCCTTGGTAGCTGAAGTTACATTTTTCAATTACTTGTGGTTTATCAAGGAAGAAATGATTTTGCATATCTTGTTCCATAACGATGAATTATTCTTTCATAATTTTCACAGAGGTAACCTGGTGCAGTTTGATGGTAAATATTGTTATAATCAAAACAATAAACTAATTATTTACTAATATTCATATCTCGCAAACAAAATTAAAGTCCAATATAGCTACAATGTAGGTCACTGACCAGGAATATATTTTTTCCCCTTTCCTTCATTCCAGACCTACTTTTAAAAAAAACCTGGTTTCGAGGTGCACGTTTTGACTGTCCCACATAGTTTGTTATTGGCGAATCTGCAGCATGTAATATTATAACAATATCGGACGGTCAGGAGTCCAACATATCTTTGTGGGATGTGGCTGAGGCCAAGCTAAGGCCAATACAATTTTTCCGAATCCCACAAAACTCTATGTTGGACGACACAACATCCAACATTGCTTATATTCTCCACTCATTGTACATGTACTGCAGCCATCCAACATACACTCCAGCCATCCAACATACACTCCAGCCGTCCAACATGCACCCTTGCTGGTTGACTATGAAGCATTCTGATTGGCTCAAATTAAAGAATATACAAACTTGAACTTCTTCGGTTTCATATCCATATGAAAACTCATATATGTCTCTTCTCGGGACCCTTGAATCTTCAGGGTCCCTGGAAACTGAAGTGACCTACTTTTACGAGATCGCTACGCCCATGCACTTTGCTAGGAGCATATGATATCCTGTATTCTATGAATTATAATTAACAAAATTGAATCGAGGACCATAGGTCAAAACTGCCTGGGTTGGATACCTGAAATAAAATTGAACAAAATTTGTTGATTGCTTAAAGGTAATAAATAACCAGACAAAATGACTTTGATAGGATTCTATGTTGCTCCTGCTCAATTAATATGCAATACGTCATATCAGGTGTTAATTACCCTGCCCCAGGGGTCAATTACCAGGAGCAGATTTTTTTTTTGGGGGGGGGGGCAGTACATTTTAATTGAAAATTTAAAAATTCAGCGGTCCCCCACTACATTTTTAATTTGTCAGCCCCCCCCCCCCCCACCCGTGAAAAATTTTCTGATCCTTCCCTGATAACCTACCAGCAATGGACAGACATCCGAGTGTTTGTGTTTATGTTAGATTGCATTTTAATTTGGTCTTTCTCAACTAGGACCGTAGCACTTATAAGCTCATCTTGAGGTTCACAATAGAGTCTTTTCACTAAACAGCCCTGAATGCAGCTGGACATAAGTTTTTCATCCCTTCTTATTACTCGTTTTGCTTTCCAGACATAGCAGATCATAACTAGCTGATTCCATAAATATAAACTTCGTAGAGAAAAGGCAGAAATCTATTGATAAGATGTCAAATATACATTAAAATGCACTAAAAATATTGCTGCTAGGATGCACTTTGCTTTAGCCAATCACAATCAAGGGCGGGAACTTTTTCAGCCAATAGAATTGCAGTATTCTATCATAGTCACCTGGTGGAATTATAGTGAACCTTCCCTGAAAATCCACTATTGGTGATGAACCTATGTTTTACGGAATCCCGGAGCTGCCAGCTTGAATTCGCATTTATTGGACCACAAACTGCCAGATTGTCCGATAAATTGAGCTCAACCGCAAATTATCTGTTCATGATGCACCAAAAAATAGGAAATATAGGTTTTTTTGATTTTATAGGAAAAAATAGGATTTTTATAGAAAAATAGGAATAAATAGGAAAATATAGGACGTTCCCATCCCTGCATACAGCATTGGTCATGTCAGCCAAAAATGTCAACACAGAAATTATATTAACCCAATGCGGCATGCCATCTGAGTTTACCGCCCATGGAAATCACTGATGTATACCAGGATCTGTAATTTGGCCACAGCACAAAATGGCTGTCGGCCCTTATTCATATTGTGACGTTTATAGTGAGCTGCCATTGCCCAGCGCTCACAAAATTTCAGATAGTAAATAAGAGCCAAGCGAACATCAGATTTCTTAGGCTAGGAGACTGCCTGCAATAAGAGTTGAGACTGTCCCAAGTCAAACTGTGGTTTTAACGGAACAACCATCAAGGTGAAGTATGACTAAAATGGTGTAGATGGTTGATATGGCCATTGTGAGCACCAGCAACAGAATAACATTGCGTATGGACTTGATTGTGACTCGATTGCGGGTCATAGCAGAAAATGGCCGCGATATCATAATGCAGCATTTCACAGTCAGAACATTCATGATAAGTATGCTGTACTTCCTTATACAGTCATGCATGGATTTACTGTCATTCATGCGATTATTTTAATTTTTAATTATTTATATTTAAAGTCTACCACTGAGTGTCTGTCCCCTGCCACTGGCTGCAAGACTGAAATTTGAAAGAAAAAAAAACATTTTGTTTGGACTTCGGTGGTCCCTTGGCAGCGACATCTAAGAGGGGTCATCCTACTTAAAGCAAATTTTTAATAAACTTTAAATATTTTATGATTTATGAATTTCTTTGGGTGAAATAAAAAAATCTAAAACTGAAAAATGTGAATGTCGGAAAACAGGCACAAGGGTTTTTATAGATGCTATGACTCATATAGGCCGTTCCGAATAATCCATCTTCATGCAAGATACATGTGGCATTGATCGTGTTCAATCCACTAAGACTAATTGTGATAAAATAAACATTAACTGGCTGGAATTTCTTGTAGGTTTCTGCAACCAGGACAGCGAAGCTGAATACCAATATCAAGAAATGAGCAATTGTGCATTTTCATGGAAGGTTCTCTGTATTTCCACCAGGTGGCTATGACCGAATACTGCAATTCTATTGGCTGAAAAAGGTCCCGCCCTTGACTCTGATTGGCTGAAGCAAAGTGCATCTTGGCAGTATTTTTAGCGAATTTTAATGTATATTTGACACTTTATCATTCAATTATATTTAATGAATCAGTTAGTTATGATCTACTACGTCTGAAAATAAAAATGAGTAATAAGAAGAGAGGAAAGACTAATATCACCACATTTGGCCAACAAACTTGGTAAACTGGTGGCTGTAATGTTGGTTGCAGTCTAAGTTTTCCATTTTTGAGCATTTCGTATGACTTAACGGTAACACCCGAAAGTATTCATCAACAAAGGCAACCAAGTCAGTCTCTTTCAAGCAATTGGGGAAGCTTTAATTGTGGTCTCATCATAAGGTCTGTCTGAATTATAATGCCACACTGATAAAACTTCCTCACCTCATCTGTTTCTGAACGTTGCAAAGGTAAAATCCAAATATGATACAATGTGGGTCGGTAGATTGCCAAATCCATGGAAATCGAAAGTCATCATCAACTGGATGATGTGTGAAGTTAATACTCCCAATAGGCAGAATATAATTATTCATAAAAGCAATGAAGCTCACAAAGATGACTATACATCCAATTGTGTCTGACTGTTTATGAAGAATAACAAAGTGAATCCAACTCTCATAAATATTATATATAGTGTGTGAATTTGATTAGCTACAAACAAAACACCTCCACAGTCAGATTGTCATGCTGCTGACTGTCCGATTAGCAATATTACTTGCTTCATTGTCACAGATGCATATGACAACGCAAATAACGCCCAATTGATTAGTTACATGACAGTATAACGTTTTCTGTCGTGATGGAAATGCTGTGTAGAATAAATATTTCAAATTCAAATTCAAAAATTTTAATAGTGGATTTTCACTAAAGTTCTCTGTATTTCCACCAGGTGGCTAAAACAGAATACTGCAATTCTATTGGCTGAAAAAGTTCCCGCCCTTGGCTGTGATTGGCTGAAGCAAAGTGCATCCAAGCAGCAGTATTTCTAGTGCATTTTAATGTATATTTGACACTTTATCACATGGTAGTTTTTTGTTATTTTTCTGAGAAAGTTATATTTATCATATGTTTATAGAATCAGTTAGTTATTACCTACTGTGTCTGAAAAGCAAAATGAGTAAGAAGAGGAGAGGATAGACTTATGAAATGACTTCGATGACTTTGTAATGCTGTTGCCTAACACTGAACTCGATACGTGAAATTGGGCCCCACGCATAAATGAATCAAAATGTGGAATAAAATATCCATAGTTACTGAAACCTCTGAGTATTAATTAGTCCCTAGCATAAAAATACCCCCTCTGGTAGGAAGCTGTTGACGAACAACCCCTACCAAAATACTGAGTTCTCAACCCAAGAAACCATAGTGTTTTTTATAAGTTCATTGATTACAAATAATTTATTGGGAATATTGAGAAAATAATCATTTGTCAGTGATTTGTTTAGTTTCTATGTGGATAAATGACTCTAAAACGATGTTTCTGGTTTTGGTTATTCTGGCAATGAAACATACCTTGCATGAACACATCTGACAATGATTTTTTTCACATTTTTGTTTGTAACATTCCTTTGAAGAGCCAGAAATGACTGCAAACTTGCTTAAGGCATTCCATTTTTCCGGTGTTTGATATGTAAGATTATTTAATTATTTGGACGACCCACTCAGGAGATATTCACAATAAACATATTTACATAATCAGGCGCACTGCATGTAGGATGGATCATCCCATCTGCCCAAAATAATGATAAAAAATCATACAAGTTGAAAAATAATAAATTAATGGTACTAGGTCTGTAATTTGCCAGAGACACTGCTGTTGCCTTTGGCACACTTTGTGAGTGTTCCAAATAAATCAACATGAGGGGGTCTGCAGCATGCCCGTAATATAACACCATACCATTATTATAAACAGTGCACATCTCAGCTTTAAGGCCATTGTAGTCGAAGTTCAAAATCAAATCTAAAACGTTTTCAGGTTCAGTTAAATCTCTCTTAAATTGGTGTCAGATAAGGTTTAGTTGAAGATGTCGCTTAATGAAGTTGGTATTGGCCTATCTAATGTCATAAATAGTATCAGTTGGTAATTAATTATGTTGAAAGAAAATAGTTAATACGATTTTGGCATTATCCAATCTCTGCAGTAAGAATAAGATTGGTGCCACATTTTAATAATAATAATAATAGTTAATGACGTTAACTAGGTATCTTAGGTAATGAATAATTATCTAACACATATTAGTAGTTGGCTGGTAAATAATAACGCTGAAAGAATCAATATCAAATTTAATGTTGAACCATAATCTATCAAATTTGCACATTTAATAATGATATAAATCAATACTGCCTTCTTGTCTCATGATATTTTTCACCATTACATACCCACTTTAGCACAACAATTTAGTTTTAATTTACAATAAATAATATAAATATTAGTTTTTCATGCCATCAAAAACTCAATATGTAAACAACCCCAGTGATGACGTCACAATACTGAACAATGGTGATGATGTCATTTCCATTGTGTTTCCAATGTTTTGGTCTGGATTTTCTCTCAATGTATAATTTATTTTTAAGTAATTAATGTCTTATAAAATCATTAATTCGCACAAATTTAGTGTGCCTTGATTAATAAAGGTAATTTTTTAACTGTTTGATAGCATATTACAAAATTGCAAATTGGACAGTGCAACTTTAAAACACGTTTTTAGCTTCCAATACATCTTTGCTGTTTCGATATAATAATATAATAACTGTCACCATTGCCCTTAACATAATAATGTATTATTAACCATTGACCCCTGAACATGGTGTGATACAAACCTGAATTGGTCAGTCCAATCTTGATATGGCCAGATGAAACGAAGTAAGAAGTATTAAAGTATCTCCTACAGTTATGAGAATAATGTAAATAAACTCATAGCTATGCACATTTTTGATGACACATGAAATGTATTAAGTATCAATTGTATACCAATAAACCATGAAATCCTATATGACAATATTTGCTTTAAATGATAACAGTCTGGCTATGACCAGACTAAACTTGGACATGTTTAAACAGAATTCACACCGATGACCCTTTTACTTCATACAGATTTATATAATTATTAATAAGTTACATGTATAGTTTCATTTATATAAATTGGCTAATCTTGGTCAGTATTTTTCATAATTACTTTTTTATAGTTAATATTTAGATTTATTGATGAATGGCAGTTATATGAATATATCTCTTTATTTCTGTTTTTATAAATGGGATTGCTTCTTATATTTCATATTTCTATATCCAACTTTATGGTTGCAAATGAATATTATTATTAAATGAACATGTGGTGTTGGTGATTAGGGCTTTACGTCTTGTATTTCTGCACCTGTTGGGCTAATTAGGACAGGCAGGGACCATAGCAATGAGACAAAGGATGAAACAGCCATCCAACTTAGGCTCGACCGGGAATTGAACCCGGGACCCAGCGGTTGGAAGCCCAGAGCGCTACCGCTGAGCTAGGCCCCTGCCCTGATATTAAATGTAGATAATATCATTGTTATAATTATGATATACAAAATTACCGAAGTAGTAATTGGTGATTCTGAAAAAAAATCTTTTTACTTATTAGACAAATTATGAATTATGACTTATATGAACTGATTATCAAACAATTTTAATGAAATAAGATTGATGATCACATCAACCTCGATATCATATTGAAATATTATACCCCACAGATAAATATGTTTAGTTAATAAATGGGTTGTCACCACTCAGGAAGTTCAACATTTTGGGAATGTCATGTTTTAATTTTATGTAATTACCATTTGTCATATTGAAATTGTTCCAGCAAGCACAAATAGGATTATTTATTCATACTATACTTTTTTTTTTACGGCTGTACTAGCTCATTATGATTTATCACTCCAACATATTAGCTATTCCCAGATGGCATTCCAAAGCGGACCAGCGTCGGTTCTATGTCGGCTGCAGTCGGTACAACATCATTTTGACATTACCGACATCGCGCCGATGTTGAAACGATAGGAATGCTATTGTATGTATGTATAATTTATTTAAAGTCTTATATGGTCAGATTACATGGTAATCAAAGTTACAAACTTCTGTACGACAAAAAATAAATAAAAAATAAAATAAAAATGGAAATAAATAAATAAAATAAAAAAGTAAGAAAAGTCTTTAAATCAGAGTTCGTCAAATATGTGATGTCAGGTTTATGTCATGTCAGGTTCATATGATGTATCTTTGTCGGTATAAATTTCCGTAGTTTGATATTCATCTTCCGATCCTGCACCTGAAGGTATTGGGTTAAGGTTAAATTTCACACTTACACCCTACCTCTCACCCCACCCTACTGGCACCTAGCAGTAAAGCACAGATACCCTGGGGTTTTAGACACGTGCTAGGTATTATATATATTAGCTATAGGGTAAAGATCTTCGAGTGAACTGTATGCACCCCCAGGGCCCAAAATACGTACCCTATATCTCTAATTTCAACAATAAATACGTTCTAAGTATAAATAGCCTCATTATCATGCTTTCTTTGAATAATGTCATAATATTTGTTGCATACAGCTGGCAGATTCTCAAGCAACCCTAAACTATGTGCAAACATTGCTTACAGAAAGTTGTGATAAACATTTGATAAACCTCGTTTGTCATTCAGCAGAAATTTATCAAACGTTTTATACAGATTTTCTTATGATGTATTGTTTTGTTTTTGGCTGTTGTTATTTTTGTGTGTTTTTTTTTTTTTTTCAAATAGTAGCATTGACAGAAACTATATCACAACTAAATAGTTCGTGTAGTGTAATTGAACACTGGACTTAAGACTGCCACAGTTGAACATGTCAATTGAGACCATGTTAAATGATTGGTTAGTGACCTCAGTAAATAGTGGTTTTACCACTGATGGAAAGCAAATCTCATATAGATAAGACTTTCATTGTCTCAATTAAGGAGGTATCCTTGTTGATAGTGAATACAAATTCGAAGTGGTAATATGGGCTATTTTATTCTTTTTATGGGCGTTTTGATCTGACCAATGTGCATAACCTAAATTAGGTGAGTGATAAATACAATGTATACATGTAACTGTGGGAAAGAATGAACGAGTTATTTGGCTTCATGACCATCGGCTTTGCAACACTTCACCATTAAGACCACACTAAGCGTTTTAAATGTAATAAATTAAATTAAATAAATCAGACTTTTTGAGGTGATAAGTGGGCACTGGGTTTGGGTCTGCTTTACACTGTGTAACATATCGTGGTAAAACCTGCAACTGTACAAATGTTGTAATCTGTCATATCAGGCACGGTGATACTGGATAACAATACAACAAATACTCAACAATTTGATAGTGACAATAGATAAAGAAATCGTAGCTGTACCATTACTATATTACCATATATATTACAATATTACCATTATTTGCTGCAGGTAGTCAGATCTAGGAGTCCTGATAGCCATTTTGACTCTCCAGTGGTCTAATAACAAATGGTTGCAGTGGTGTGGTTCTGTGCAACTGGTCTGGACCAGCTATGCACCAATGTATCCACATATAAATAGAGCCACTGCTCATGATGAGCAGAGTTGATGCACCCGCTGGCTCAGTAACAAGGGTTGCTGCTTTGTTGATGTGCCATAGCATCTGAGTGCATGAACTGGGATTATACGTACACACATTGCTCATACTTAGGTGCAGTACCATCAAACCAGTGAGACTGTATAGTAACTATATTGTAAGTGCATGTTTTGTGCATCAAAACAGCATGAGGAGGTATATATTTATATTCAAACCGGATTATTTTGTTGTTAGAACTTTTCAACCGACTTCTGGAGAGTGCGGTGCAACTTTTGTATTCTAAATGTACACGTTTGCGTTTACTGATCAGAGCGGAATTACTAATGCATTGTCAACATTATTATGACGATTAAAACTAGAGTGATATGATAACAATTGCATAAAGCATTTCATATCCATATCGCAGCTGCACAGGATTGTGTTTTTATTACATTTTTATTAATAAAATATTTTAATTCGTTGACAAATATCAGCCAAAATGAGTCTAACGGATGTCAGCAAACCTCGGAAGATCAGCCGGATTATGTTCAACGTTAAAGAGGAGGACGATGAGGGGTCGCGATCCGACATACCCTCTTCTCAGGCCTATATTGCCTCTTCGGCGTCTTTAGCCGGTTTCACATTGAACAGTGTTTCTCCATCATTATCCACTGATGTCTGTATGATCGCCACACAGAATTCAGGATCTGTTCCAACAGTCAGTCCGGTGGGCTCCCAGACTGTAGCCTTTTGTGTACCGGATATAGAATTCCCTCCCAATTATGACCAGGCTGACGGTGGACACGGTTGGGTTGTTCTGTTCAGTTCATTCCTCGTTTATTTCGTCAATGGAGGGGTTTTTTCAACCCTAGGAATCATCCTACCCTACCTCATAGAAGGGTTTGATGCTGACAGGGTGGTCATCACCATGCTTCCTTCAATTCAATTTGGTCTTTGTTTAACATCAGGTAAGTCAATATACCATAATTCATTAGGATTGTACACAGTATGTAGTAGTTAAATACGGTTAGTACATTAAATAACAATAAAATACATAAGCATACTATGGGGAATGTGCACTAGCTTATTAAAAAGCAGTAAAATTGTGCACCCCTAATATTACAAATGAAAATAAAAAGAGGCTATTTAGATAATAAATACCTCTAACCAGACAATTAATATGCCAAACTTGGCCTACCAGGGCCACCATCATATGGGTGGATAAAAAAGTAAGGTTCAAAATTGTACCCATTGATCATTTGATAAGGCAGCTCTACGTGGCCAATTGTGCCACGTGCGTTTTCCATGCGTTTATCCAAACGCATGGTTTTTCCCTCATTATAATTAGCTAAATACCATGCGTTTTCCATTCTTCTCATTGAAAACGCACGTGGCACATTTGGCCATGTAGTTATCATTATGCTTCAGGGTATTCGTGTTAAATTAAAAACGCACTGATTAAAGTTAGGGCCAAACGAAACATCTGTAAAATAATAACCTAAATTACATGAACGTCAAAAATGTTATTGTGCAGTGCACGACTACAAAATATGACTATTGACCAAAACACCATGTGATTGTCACTCACATAGTAATACAAACTCACACTTTGAAGTATACTATTAACCTAATTTTAATTCACAATATAGACATTTCTGAATGTTTTTAGCTTTGTAATAGCAAGGTCAAAGACATAAAATGAAAAAAAAAATGACAGAAATAGATAAATTTAATGTTAAGAATAGACTGGTACATAATGTTGTATTGAAGGTCAAGTAAATTTTGAACATAACAAGGTCGTGGTTATTGTGTTGAAAAAGCACATGCAAATTGTAATGTGTAATTAATGAGTCATGCAAATTGAAACATGTATATGGATGGGTTGGTCCCCGACGGCATTCCAAATCGGGCCAGCGTCGTTTCTACATCGTTTTGATGTCGCCGACATCGCGCCGACATCGATACGATTTGGAATGCTATCTGGGGTAGGTTGGGTGATTGTCAGCTATTGATAGACCCGAGTTCAGTTCGTTGGTCTGTGCACTTATTGCGAGTAGTTACCATGAAGCCTAATTATTAATAGTAAAATGGTAATATTTAATAATTATTAATAGTGAAATAACTACCACCAGAAACCCTTATCAGTAGTTTCAGCTGTATCTAATCCTATGCTGACGCTAGTAGAAATGTGTAAAATGGTATGGACTCCGTGCCTTGTCATCTCATCATGATGTCTGCCCCTACCAGCTGGCCAGATATGCTGATTTAGTTTATCAACAGTGACATTGAGGCAGTATAAAAACAATGCAATGGAATGAAATAATACTAAACAAAGTGAAGTGCTTCTTAAACTAGGTTTTCAGGGCTCTTTCATAAATCATCATTAAAAATAGGTCTACTTTTTAGGGCTCTTCATCAATCACACATTAAAATAAAGTCTGTTTTTCACCCAAAAAATTCAGCTTTGGCGTAAAGGAAAGACAATGTTTACATTGAGTCAGCTGTAATACTGCCACAGATTGTAAAAAAAAAAAAAAAAAAAAAAAAAAAATATATATATATATATTACCAAAACAAATTGCATAGATTGATACACAGAGCTCTGAAAAATGTGGAATGTTCAATTTATGGTTTATCAAAGAAAGGTTTCCTGATAAATAGCAGCTAGCAGGGAATCCGAAAGTTTAGTTGCTGCATGTTTTAAGGAGTATCACAGCAATTCTTAAGAAGTTCTACGCTTGTCACGTTACAAGAAAATGAGGCAAGTTTATGTAAGAAAATATGCCGGACATATCATGCTCCTAACCCTATCCGTTTGACCTGGGAATTTTGCCAGAAATACAGAGTGCACGAATGTCGTGAAAGAACATTTAAGTTGATGGAGGTCAAAATGATTGAAATTATCAGCAATAAGGATAAACGTTCTTCTGTTTAATATTATGAGAATTACTGCAGTCAGTGTTAGGATCGATGTCAAACGACTTTCAAAATAATTATGCTAAAATGTAGATAACAGAACATAATTTCAGCCCGTGTTAATAAATTATTCAAGATTTGGTGTCTTTTCTTACTTACCCGGTATAAAAACATATTGTTTTTGCTGTTGTAAAGTCAATTTAGCCCTTGGGAGTTTTGCTAGGATTCAACAAATTTTTATCATTCCTTTAATCACTCTGAATTTATGTTTTTACTTTTTCACATGTAGTTTAATTGTTTTGCAGGACTGTTCGCAGGCCCCCTGGTGGAAATCCATGGCTGCCGCCTGGTGTGTATAGTAGGAAGCATCATGGCTGCCTGTGGTTATATTATTTCTTCATTTACAACAAATATTTGGCTTTTTTTCATCACCTACAGTGTAATACCAGGTAAAGCTATCTTTTATTTATAAAAAAAATTGAGTTGCGAATTGAAATTGTCTTTAATATTATACAGGGTGCGGCATAAAAACTTGCACCAGCAGCTACTGCTATTGACAGTTATCGCATGCAGCTGCAATCATACACACAGAAGTAATAATTGTCCTAAGTTATCTTTATAAATATATTTTCTTGTTTCCTCAAGAATTATAGATAATATGGATCTAAATATAGCACATACACATTTATCACACCTTCGGGTGATTTTCACCTTGGCTTTTGCAATATAAGCATTAGATTATGTCACTGATCATACAGATGTGTTACAGACACCTTTCTTGACCTTTGCCACCAAAAAAAGGGCAAATAGATTAATTTTTAATAATAAGGAAGAGCATTTACACCTTTGAGGTGGAAAGTGCCATTTTGGATTTGGTCTATTTTCTGTCTTTTCTGTTTGATTAACTGGCCATTCCTCCTGAAAATCATGTGATTGTTTGAAGATTAGTTGTAGATTCAAGAAGTCCCTCTGGAATGCCATTATATTTCTCCATTAATTTCATGACCTTGCTGAATAAAAACTGGAACCAACCTTCTTATCATCTAATACCATGATATATATATGCACATATAACAAACATTTAAGGAGGATTCTGTGCAAATATTATATTTTCTGTGGCTTCAGAGGTGTAGTAACTAGGAAATCTCTAATTTGTAAACTTTCTGCAACTAGTGACACCATGCAAGCAGACAGAAATTTGACTTCTGTGATGTGTGTCACTCAGAACAAGCCCTGCGGCATGAACCTCTCAATAATTCAGATACTGATATTGTCCGACACTATAAGATCAAAAATATCACAATGACCAATTGCTTATACCCCTAACTAAATGTAGCAAAACTTTCAAAGACTTCATAAGCATTTGAGTAACCTAGAGCTATCACGAAAGAGGAGATGCAAGTTTTTAGTATCTCCTGCTGTGTTTGAAATGGCGAAAATTAGAAATTAGAAATTGTGCTTCACAGATAAAGCACATTCAAATTATACATGGTCGTTACCATTGAAAGGAGGAAAAATACATCCCTGCGTAAAAAAACTGGTATGGTTCATTCTGCATATGCCTAGATCAATCCAGTTTAGTATGTGCATGGATATGTATTGTATGTCAGTATGTATGACAGCAATATATTAATCTGAATTCATCAAAAATGGAATGTGACATTTCATGGAGTAAACAACTGTTCCAGATATGGGACCACATTATTCGCAAACTTGTGATTACTGATAATAGTTCATGCACAGATATGCCAATTTTCATGGCACACGGTTGTATTATACAGAACCTGAAACACATGCATACTTGTCTATGAGATTTTAATGACTATATAATGGATGGATATCACTGCTCAATGTTTCACTGCTGTAGTCAATAACTCACTTTCCTATATTCTATGTCTAGATAATGCACACTTGCATTTGAAATAGTCATGGGCCTTCTTGTGACAAAGGGGCTTGGGGCCTAGCTCAGTGGTAGCGCGCTGGGCTTCAAACCACTGGGTCGTGGGTTTAAATCCCGGTCGAGCCTATGTTGGATGGTTGTTTCATCCTTCATCTCATTGCCATGGTCCCTACCTGTCCTAATTAGCCCATCAGGTGCAGAAATACAGGACATAAAGCCCTAATCCACCACCACCACCTCTTGTGACAAAGGTGGTACCCATATAGGATTCCAAATTGGGCCAGCGTCGTTTCTACATAGTTTTGACATCGCCGACATTGCAGCGACGTCTATACGATTTGGAATGCTATCTGGGTAACACTGTGGGTGAAGACCTCAAACCCCAGTGGCCAACACAGGGCTCCGTGCAATGCACACTCCAGTTATGCCTATCCAGCTATCCCGTACCTGGCTAAGACACGAATAGCCTTAACCGGTGAACACATCATGCTGTTTAAACTATGCTTATGCAGTTCTTCTATTGATTTTTTATAGACTTCTACAATGTATAATGTACATTTATTTATTCACTTTTCAGTTTGAGCACTGTTTGCTTTCCAAAGTGTTGAGGAGAAACTGATTGTAGTTCTTGCACTTAGCATATATTACTGCTTGCTTGAATCATTCCATTTAATTCTCACAGACGTATATTTACCCACTTCAAAGTTTACCACCTGGTTAGCTGAGAGCCATTAAAAGTATGAACACTGATAACCTTTGCCCAGAGGCCCCAGAAATTGTCAAGTGGCACTTGAATGGTTATCACGGAGCCACAAATATGCCCAATCGAAGAACTCTATATCAATAGAGTTGAGCCCAGTATTGAGACATTAAAAAAAATGTGATAGTAACTTCACTGCATTGTATAATTATCTAAGTTCTTCATGTGTTGTACGGCTGAGGGCCCTGCAATAGTGCATGTATATAACTTAGGCTTCACCAAGGAAAATCACTTTGTGCTTATTTTATTAGTTTAATATAACATCTACATTTTTTTCCAAATTGATTTATACCAATCAAGATAACCCCTTACACCAATTCCAGCTACAACCATGATACTGTCCTATTATCAAGATCAGCATCAGAACTCAGAACTTGGAACTCACTTAGATTTCAAAAGATCCTTTCTAATCCGTTCAGTTGAGATCATTGTCAAAAAATAAAATTAAAATAAAAACATGAATAATTTAGATACATATTTTGTTGAAAGCATCTATTGGTTTGATCCTGTTGTGTATTTATACTTCTGGTTAAACAGGTTATACTGCATTATGTCAATACTGTAGTAGAACTATTGTAAATACTATATACAACAAAATGATAATTGTTAAAATGCCATTCTAGCAAAGTTTATTGAATGCATGCATGACTTTGTTTAAAATATGTGGGCCACCCAAGTGCAAACTGAAATTAACGGTAGGTCATCATGTCAGTTTAAAGCATTTGGTCTAACAGGACTAAAAAGCACCAACACGGGCATTCCAAAGCTAGTTAATGAGGCCTCCAGTGGAATATTGAAGCAGTTTTAGCAGGAATGAACATGAATTCCCCATATAATGTAATTTTCCCCTTATGTATTGCAATGATATTGCACCCAAAATGACTGCTGTTGCGGAAGCTGAGTGAACCGGTATATGAGGGATAAAAGCATTAAGTAGATCTGTTCCCAGCCAAATGTGTGCGGATAGTGGGGAAACCGGATAAGTGAGGAAACCGGATAAGTGAGGAAACCGGATAAGTGAGGAAACCGGATAAGTGAGACCCGGAAAACTGAGAGTTGACTGTATAATAAATATTGATTCAGATGACTCTGAAATATCCGGGAAAAGTGAATTCATCCCCATTAAAGACTGGCAATATTCTCATTCATGACAAATTCTTCCAGATTAATATAACTTTGTCTGTGGCTTGCTAAAGTGAAAGTTGTCCTCATGTAATCAGTGGTAAACTATGAAAAGAGGTTGACCATGAAAGGGAGCTTGATAATTCAAAATGAATGTCCACTTTTCAGTCATATGTTCAAACAAAGCATGGAGCAGCACTAAAGTTATTTTCACTCTTTGCATTAAATTCAGACATTTATGTTATCTCTATCAAATTTCAGGTATTGGTCTGGGCTTCCAATTTATTCCTGCTGCAATTATCGTCCAAGAATGGTTTGATCGGAAGCGTTCAATTGCTACCGGAATCCAGTCGAGTGGGAGCGGAGTCGGCGGCATTATCTTTCCGTTACTCACAAGAGCCATGTTGGATTCGTACGGCTGGAGAGGAACCTTTCTCTTATGGGGAGGAATTTTATTTAACGTCATGCCGATCGCGATCTGTTTCGCTCCTGGTCCATTGAACATTGGCGCAAAAAAACCCGAAGAGACAGAAAAGACAGCTCTTCCTCACAATTCACAAAAGAACTCAATAATCAAAGACCTCATTATTTCTTTCAAAAACTTGGCCAATGACCTGTTCGACTTCTCCGTTCTCAAGGAGTTGTCGTGTATGGTCGTACTACTAGGAGTCTTCCTATTTAGCTTGGGATACCAAATTCCGTATATCTTCTTGCCATCAAAGAGCGCTTCTCTCGGAATAAGCCCTTTGAAATCTACTCTCTTCATCTCAATCTTTGGCACGTCAGATGTGGTTGGCAGACTCAGTGGTGGATGGGTCGGGAACTTCAAATTCGTCAACCGACTGCTTTTCTTTTCCGCTGGCATGTTTATCGCGGGTGTCAGTTCCTTGATGTCTGCGTTCTTCCATGACTATCCACTGCTCGTCTTCCATGCCGTTACTTTTGGCTTTGGATGTGGTAAGTACTGAGAATAATCTTACATTATACTCCACATTGTGACCTTTTCTATTGTTCTGTTGCGGGATATAACCAACGAAAATGTTAGTTAACTCCCTCCTGAGTGCAAACTGAACTTTTAAGCATAATAAAGTCATTAAAACAAAACAATCAAACAAATTAGTAAATATGGCTTATGGAATATAAGCTAGTTATATCCCTCATAGTCGGGAGTTAACTAACACTTTTGCGGTTCGGCGTCGGGATATAACCAACAAAAATGTTAGTTAACTCCCGACTATGAGGGATATAACTAATACGTCTTTTTCTGTCTTAGCAATTCATGTAGATGAAGGTGTCCCATCTTGCTACCAGGTGGTAATGAGATCACACAAATATGACTATGGGTGACACACTATTATATCACAAATATCTATAGCATAAGGGTCATCTTCAGACGTATAATAGTACAATAAGTAACTATGTCCAGTTGAGATTATGAAAGGCACTCATAGTCCAGCTACTTAACACTAGCTTGTAAGCTTGTAAGAACTTCAGTATTTGCTAAGTTTATCGCAACATTCCACAGTTAAGAATGTAAATACTAAATACATTCCAGAAAATGTGAATTGGTTTTGGCTTATGCCTTGTCAAATGTATCCCTTTACACCGATTCCAGCCACAGTCATGATACCGCATTATCAATAAAATCAGAGATCAGCATCTCTTGGTCTAAGGAGGCGCTGTATCAATAGTTAAGTTACTGCATGATGTAAAGCAGTTCACATGCTTTGAGCAACTTGCTGTTTGGACCACCATAACACTGTCATCATGTTTTGGTTTGGACTTATTTTCCTCGTAAACTGTGCAATTAGAGATTTAATATGATTGAATGTTTTTGTCAGGTATTTACCAAACCATACAAGCACCCTGTCTTGTGGATCTCCTTGGAATGGACAAGCTTGCTCGTGCCTTTGGTCTCCTACAGGTGTCGTCTGGGTTGGCCTTACTAGGGGCGCCCCCTCTGGCTGGTAAGTTAACTACATTGCATACATCCTTTACTATTTCTCGTTTACCCTTTTAGTACTTTCTTTATAATGGTAAATTCCAGTTGTTTGTGTCAGATTGTTTAGTTTAGCACACTGCAGAGTTTCTGTTTAATGCTCTTCAGAGACGAAGACCTTTTATTTACACAGATTGATTTGTTAGTTATCACATTGCCATAAGTTATTCAGTTTTTGTTATTAACAAAAATTGCTATTGTTATGTTACCCTTTGGTACCTTGACTTAAGTGTTTTACATGTCACGTGTGACTTGTTTACCCCTTGTGGGATTGGTGCCTAATACAGGCACATGTCAATAAAGAATAATCTATCCATCTATCTATCCATCTATCTATCTATCTCTGCATCTATCTATCTATCTATCTATCTATCTATCTATCTATAATCAGTATCTACCTTTCTATCTATCTATCGATCTATCTATCCATCTATCTATCCATCTATCTATCTATCTATCTATCTATAATCAGTATCTATCTATCTATCTATCTAACTATCTATCTCTCTACTCTCTATCTATCTATCTATCTATCTGTCTATCTCTCTATTTATCTATCTATCTATCTATCAGTGTATGTTTCCACGTAAATGTTTGTACCTGTTGCAACATCGGCTCGACATGAGGGTAGCATCGACCGATGTTGCCCTGAAGTCAACCCTTTCAGGCAGTTATTTGCGGTGTTTAAGGAATTACATTATGATATTGTTGAAATATAGTGGTCAGTGCCATAATTCCAAAGTGGTCTTTTCATGAATATAGGTGTCATTAAGATTTGCTTCAGGAATCACACCCCAATACCAAGCTACTATTAAAAAGTAATCAATTTGATACTGTTATCAATATTGCATTTGATAATGACCTTAATTTTCCATTTTCAGCCTTGCTTCTGAAATATACTGGAAACTTCAATTTGCCTTTTATGATTGGTGGAGGAGCGATGATTCTGGCCAGTGTATTTTTGTTCGTTTACAATTGGATCGCACAACCGATGGAGAAGTTTGTGATGGAAACGATTATTGACGAGGACGAGAAAGCCATACCACCTAAGATTATTATCGATCGCAGTTCCTTCGATAAGCTTAACGTCAAAGACATGACTTCCAATACTTCAATCTTTACAAGACATGGTATTCAGAGTGCGCGTCACCTCGAAGCACCGAGCCGACAGTTTGGTTCCAGTCGTTGGTTCATGTCTGTCCGTGGTCTCGAAGGAGTTGGGTCGGATGGAATATCTCGAGATTCTCATGCTAGCACCAAAACTACACGTAGACGCGCTCGAGCTTATCTGCCAGGTGCTTTAGGATCAGCGATTAGCATAAACAGCACTAGATACTTTTCCAGCATGTATTTTGATGACAATGTACCTTCACCCGTGAAATCAAATAGTTCTATTTCAGGAAAGAGAGTATGACCCATAATTGATTATAAATAGGACATTAATCATACAGATTATTTTTAATATTCATTTATCGCTCCATGTCGGCCAAGCGTCGCACCGTCGGCTCAAAGTTGGTCCTACATCAGCTCTAATCAGCACCATATTGGACAATTTGGGATCTATTTCATTAATTGATTGACTCAAACATTTCCTAATCTGAATAAAACTTATTCTAGATTAAGAGTACCTTACCTATAGTTTAGGTCAATTGAGTCAAAGTTGGTCCTACATCAGCTCTAATAAGCACAATGTTGGACAATTTGGGATCTATTTCATTTATATTTCATTAATTGATCGAGTCAAACATTTCCTTATCTGAATAAATGAAATAGATCCAAATTGTCCAACATTGTGCTGATTATAGCCGATTTAGGACCAACTTTGACTCAATTAACCTAAACTATAGGTAAGGTACTCTTATCTAGAATAAGTTTTATTCAGATTAGGAAATGTTTGACTCAATCAATTAATGAAATAGAAATCTTATTCTAGATAAGAGTACTTTACCTATAGTTTAGGTTAATCGACCAATCCGTATTCTGCGGCAAGTATATCATCCAGGATACAGAGGTGTAGGATAAGATGAAGTTCGTCCGAAGTTTCTAGGGTTCTTCAGATTCCGTTTGGCAGTCAGTCGCTAGAAACTCTGTCTTGTAAATAGTATAGCTAGTATTAGTGTGCCAAATATATTTCAGCTGCAGGTTTTGCTGATATTTCTGAAGAAGCAAATAAAAATGTTTACTCTCATCGGTGTTTTCTTGACTGGTGTGTCGTTTAGGTGACTTACATTTGCTAAGCAGCTGTCAGTTGCTAAAGCCATTGTTTCATAACTTTTATAAGAATAGATAATATTATAAATCTAAGTACTCACAGATTGTGTTTCCCGTCAAAATAAACATATGTTGCATGTAACATTACTGGCTAACATAAAGTTGTTGAAAAAAAAAACTGCTACATATTGCTGTTTGTTTCAAAATTTGAATATTCAGCAGATGGCTTTTCTATCTATATCATCTGTTGCAAACTCCATTAATATGATATTCCAGCAAGTATTGCAAAGTTTTTTCCAAGTTGTAGCAGTATTCTGACAGCCCGTGTTCATTGTAGCTCATGAGAAATTTGTGGTTGCTAAAAGGTACTGTGATAGTTGTTTTCGGATTGTGGTATTATGAACTGTATTACAATGATGACGGGTTATGCCAGCCTTTCTTTATATTGCTTTTTACAGATATTTTTAGGCAGGTGTTTGTGTGACACAAATTGTTTTATTTTCTTTTACTCAAACTGGCATAATTGTAATTCCTAAAATTGTATATTCTTGAACTACAGAGGGAATCGAAATTTGTAATAAGCAATTTTGTAATATGGACAGATAATCGACATTTTTTTAAATTATATTTTTATAAATAAATTGAATATATCTAGAGAATCCACATTTGTAATAAGAAAATGTATTATAGCTTGAGAATCAACATTTGTAAAAAAGTAATTTTATATAGCTGGAGAATCTTAAAAAGTAAATTTAGTATAGCTTCAGAATCAACATTTGTAATAAGTAAATTTAGTATAGCTTGAGAATCGACATTTGTAATAAGTAAATTTAGTATAGCTTGAGAATCGACGTTTGTAATAAGTAAATTTACTATAGCTTCAGAATTAATTTAGTATAGCTTGAGAATCGACATTTGTAAAATGTAAATTTAATATAGTTAGTCAACATTTGTTATAATTACATTTAATATAGATGAGGATTTTAGAACTTACATTATTGAAATGACATATCATCTACTGTCTCATCTTCTAAGCCTTCAGGCTTTTTACAATTATGTTGTGCTACACATTTGTGGCCATACTTTAAAATGCAGCATTTCAGTATATTTCGTGTCATTATTATGGAACTACATTTTCATAATTGTCTCTTAAGTTACATTCATTTAATGTTACATTATTTCATACAGTTGCATAATAAACTATGTTGTAAAATGCAGTGTTATTGATATATCATTCACCATCTCATTATCTAAGCTCTACAACGAGCATGAAAATAAAGATGAGTCATGACAAATATACCTTGCTTAGTTGTCTTGTTCATTTAAATCTGATGATTGGCAAAAAAATAAGAGCTTGGCAAGAATAAATAGTTGTAGATTATGAATGAATCTGTAATCAATACCTTTACAGCATGCTCCACGTGGAAGAACAACATTATTGTTAAGAACAAAGGAAGTCAAAACAACCGGTCCGGTGATCCAAACAATACGCGATTGAGATGCAACGAAATGTGTGATGTGGTGTCTTCAGCCATCTTAATGTTGATCAGTCAACCATGTGCCAGAGAACAACATGTGTTATCTCATGGAAATGGGGGATCTCAACTATGGTGCAATCGTTGGGTCAAATTTATGGCAATGAAGCTTGTTATGAATAAATAGTTGTTTCTAGAGTTATTGTTTCTTACGAATAAGTAGTTGTATTTAGAGTTATTCCTAGGTATGAATAAATAGTTGTATTTAGAGTTATTGCTTATTATAAATACATAGTTGTGTATTTAGAGTTATTGCTTGATATGAATAAATAGTATTTAGAGTTATTGCTTGGTATGAAGAAACGGTAGTATTTATAGTTATTGCTTGTTATGAATAAATAGTTTTATTTAGAGTTATTGCTTGGTACAACTAAATAATTGTATTTAGACTTATTGCTTGGTATTAGAGTTATTGCTTGGTATGAATAAATAGTTGTATTTAGAGTTATTGCTTGTTATGAATACATAGTTGTGTAGAGTTATTGCTTGGTATGAATAAATGGTTGTGTTTAGAGTTATTGCTTGTTATGAATACATAGTTGTGTAGAGTTATTGCTTGTTATGAATACATAGTTGTGTAGAGTTATTGCTTGGTATGAATAAATGGTTGTGTTTTAAGAGTTATTGCTTGGTACAAATAAAGTTTTATTTAGAGTTATCGCTTGGTATGAAGAAATAATAGTATTTATAGTTATTGCTTGTTATGAATAAATAGTTGTGTATTTAGAGTTATTGCTTTGTTAAGAAAGAAAGTACAGTCAAGATTACTCTAAATAGACACTGTTCTATGTCCACATGTCTATTTGATATCAAAACAAGAACTAGGTATAAAAGTAGAAACATTTGTGTAGAATTCAGGAAAAGAAAAGGCTATCTTTGGTTGAATTATCTTGGTGTTCTTGGCTGTCTGATTTGATCTCCACCTCCAGTACTGACACAGAAAAATACCTGTGTTATAATAGCTGCCTTCAACTGTTGATGAAGATGGGTTATCATCAACATTATCCTCAGCAGCAATAGTGAAAAGATCCTGATGTATATTTGGAGGGCATGGAACACAATCCCACTTGTTTAGTTCCCAGACACCATTTCCAATTTCCAGGTGGTGTTCGTGTAGATAAAGCAAAAACATGGTCATCAGAGATTAACAGACCCAGACAGAACATACTGTCAATTTGGTATATATTTACACGCTTTTAAATAAAGAAGCATTCGAAGATACACAGGTAGACATTTTTTTCTGGCTTTGGTATTGTGATGACTTGTGGATTGCTTCACTAAATCACTATTAGCAGTTGAACTGCAGGATCTGAGTCAGTTGGAGTACCCTTTGTGTGGATAGGCATCTTTCTGGTGAACATAGGATCCATGGATATCATGATTATTAAACTTAATGTTGTTTAATGATCCCAATTTCTGAAAGTCTGCTGCTGTACATAGCTGCAGTACAAAATGTTTTAGAACAGGCAAGGTAATAGAGGATTTCATCAACTCAACCCATGCCAACCTATTGTAAAGTGCAGCCCCTGGCAGCCACTTATTATATGTCAGTTAGAATTATATGACAGGTGCATTGATTGTGTGCACTCCTCGTTACACTTGCCCTAGGCAAAGGATGCATATGCATGCCAGATGCAATCATCATGTGCACTCTTCATTACACTTGCCTTGAGCGTTTTTGTTGCTCTAGCAATTGCCTAGCCTTATGCACTTGCTTGTTGTTGATGTTTGTATTATACAGGCACATGTGAGGTGCAATATTGTTTGCTCTTCATTACACCTGCCCTATGCAGGCCTCTGCTCATGTGTGACTTAAATGCAGTTGTTATGTGTTCTCATCATTTCCATGTGCTAGTCACTGCTCTGCTCACATGTGCCAGTGTCTTCTTATTACTCATGTTTAGCTTTATATCAAATTAGCCTGCTGCAAGAAATATTGATTGTTATTAATTGATTGATTATATTAGAAGTTGATTGAATGTTTATTTCTAATCATAAGTTGATTGAGTGCTTTGTCCCAATTATACATTGATTGAATGTTCATCTCTAGTTATAAATTGATTGAATGTTTATTTCTAATTTATTAAATGTTACTTTATGTGAGTGCATTGCCCTGTTAGGATGCCTCACTGCTGAGTCCTAAATTGTGGGAGGAGCTAACTAACTTTCCCTCCAAAACTTTCCCTCCAAAACTGCTGACCAAGCCAAAGTTGACACTCAGCACAATAGCCCATTGTGACTTGAGCTATAAATAGCCTCAGCACAATGCAGTGCACTGCAGGGGGTCCACTTTTCCTCCATTGTCTTAGCTGCCCTAATCCCTGGCAGAATTGGGAGAAAGATGCTGGTAGCAGCCCTGTTTGGGGGAGGTATCACCCCATGCAATGTGAGTGATTAATGAATTTGCTGTGTTGTGATTGGTTGATAATTCCCTCTCAGCCCTGCTGGGGGGAAAACTTCATGAATTGTATTTTGATACTTATACCTGTGCACCAATAAATATATCAGTCCAACAGCTCCAGATTGCCCAGAACAAAGCACTTCGAGTGGCCCTTAAAATCAGATACACCCCAGGTACTTCTGCTATTACCATTTCAGAACTCCACAGAAGAGCCCAGCTGGATATGATTGAACCCAGACTCCATGCTCTCCATGCCAAATCACTCCTTCGGTACCAAGACTCCCCCCTCACTTTACAACTAAACGACAGGCTCTCGCGTATCAGAAGATTTCCCCTCCCCTTCTCAAAACCCAGGTAAATATCAACTCTGACTTATAATGTTTAATAACAAATTTCCATGGCATTAACCGTTTTCTTATTTTCCTTTTCAGCCTCCCTCCATCACACATACCATACTCCTTTTCTCCTACTTCCCTTAGCTACCATCCCTCTACACGTTCCTGTCCTTGATGCATACTGGGACCCGAGCCTCCCTGACCCCAGTCAGTTGGCTCGGGCTCCTGACCCAACAAAACCAAGACGATGAAGCAGCTGATTTCAGCTGGAACCCGTCCCCCCCGGCCCTTCGGGCCGGTTTTGTTTACTTTTATATATATATAATATATCAGTCTCTTTTTGTCAGCTGAGGAAGCAAAACCACTCTTGTGTAATTACTTGTACACTTTGGACTCTGCATATATTGTGCTTACTGCACTCTGGACTCTACCCACTTTGGAACTGGAAGAACTTGACTTGTTTCTTGCTGAGATGAGACTCAGATGAAAGTCTACATTGGACAGTCACTCTGACTTTTGGACTGCAATGCCATTAAACTGGAGTCTTAATGGATGGACTTTTACACTATGAACAGGCCACTCCTTGTTATTGTGCAAACTTACCAGACAACCAGTGTACTTCTATGACAATCATGTCACTGGTATTTGCTCCTTGTTGAAACATGGAAGCATTATGCAGTTTGCCTCTTTTCACAACATAACAGAAAGTTGGTAATCTTCGTAGGAGACTAATTTGAGTTGCAAGTTTATTTAACTTGCTTGTCTTGATTTGCACAGAAAAGTTTCCTAGCTAACATGCCATGTCAGCTTGGCATTGGCCGATGCCAGTCATATTGGTCCGACATCAAACTGATCCAACATATTATCCAGGGTAGAAGTCATCACATTGTACCTGGTCTGTGCCAGGAAGCATTGTTCTTTATGAGTGTTATTTATGCCAGTGCTATCATCTAACCTGGATTAAATCCCATTGACACATGATGTTAATTGCTACATAACCCCTAGAATGGTTCATTTCCTAGAATTTCACTTTTTGGGTTTTACACCAGGTAAAGCAATTATTTTTTAAAAGCATGTGAGTTTTCAATCTTCTCCACATTAAAACCAGCACAGGGAAGAATGAGGCAAAGCACGAGTGGGACGCGTTGAGACAGTCAATTCAATGTGTATCTCCATAAAGGAAAGACAGGTGGATTTCGGTCGCATGAATGAATTGACGTTACCTTATATCCAATGCCTATGCCAGGCCAAGTGAAAGACCCCCGATATAGGGTAATATGACTAAAATCTTGTAGACTTAAGGCTTACTATCTCATCATTACATCATCCTCTGACTACTGGTAAAATAACCTGATAGGCTTCAGACCAATAGCAATGGACAATATAAAAGAAACTCGCTACCTAAAATAAGGGTATTCGGAGACATTTTGCATTTTTGTTGTTCTATCAAGCCGTATCTCACTCTACCCCTTAGCTTGTCTCACAGTTCCCCACCAGTGGGGAACAATGAAATAAATGGCTTGCATTGACATTGTGTTGAATAACTATAATCTTACACTAGGTAGGAACCTGAAACTGCTGGAAAGTTACCACAACTATGTAACCTACATCTGAGGTGGGAAGCGAGCTATGCCTTTATTTTAGAATTTTTGTTATAATTGAAAACTGAAAATGTGTCTCATCGTTCCCCACTCTCTCCTATGTAATAATATGCAATCTGCTAATTTGCTAATAGTCTTAAAACTAACATCTAGAGCATTGGCTAAAAACAACAACACTTAAATGTTTTCTGCTGCATGATTCTTTTTTATTGCTTATTACAAATATTGTTTTCTGGTTGGTAATGAAAAAACATTCACCAAATTGCTTTGAACACAGTAACCTATATAAGTCAGACTGATTCCTCAATTCACTTACATTGATTTATGAAAATATAGCTCGGGTAACTAGTGAGCTTTGTTATGATGACTTCAGATTGTCCCAAAAACAAAATCAACAATCTTTCATTTCAAAAGAGCACAGTTAAATGTAGTCTTCATCATTTACCAGATTGGTGAAAGCTCTCATTGTCAACCTGAGCATGCCAGGACAGTTTTCATGTCGTGCTGGACTGGAGTGGTATAGCTATTACCAAAATGAGTAAAATATTTTCTTGCGCTCATCTGCGTTGTTGTCATTGTTACGTTTCTTTGAACGCCAACGAACTCTTTGTTTTTCATAATCATCATTGCCATCATTATCAAGGTCTTTCTTCAGTTCTGAAACCAGCTTTCGCAAGGCATTCCTTTTCTCATCACCATTGTCATCATCATCGTCACCATTGTCATCATTGCCCTCATTGTCATCATCATTGTCACCCTCATTGTCACTCTCATTGTCATCCTCATTGTCATCTTCATTGTCACGTTTTTTTAGATGCCTATGAATCTTTCTTTTTGCAAGTTCATCATCACCATCATTGCTGTTGCTTCTCTTGAGAGCTTTCATCATTGCTTTCAAAATCCTCTTGTCATCATCGTCATCATCATTACTGCTCTTGTTTTCACTGTCATTACTTCTTTTGTCATCATCATCATTGTCATTACTTCTTTTGTCATCATCATCATCATCATTGCTGTTGCTTCTCTTGAGAGCCTTCATCATTGCTTTCAAAATCATTTTGTCTTCATCGTCATCATCATTACTGCTCTTTTTGTCACTGTCATTACTTTGTTTGTCATCATCATCATTTTCATTACTTCTTTTGTCATCATCATCATCATCATTGCTGTTGCTTCTCTTGAGAGCCTTCATCATTGCTTCCAAAATACTCTTGTCATCATCTTCATCATTACTGCTCTTGTTGTCACTGTTATTACTTCGTTTGTCATCATCATCATCATCATCATCATTGTCATTACTTCTTTTATCATCATCATCATCATCATTGCTGTTGCTTCTCTTGAGAGCCTTCATCATTGCTTTCAAAATCCTTTTGTCATCATCGTCATCATCATTACTGCTGTTGTTGTCACTGTTATTACTTCGTTTGTCATCATCATCATCATCATCATCATTGTCATTACTTCTTTTGTCATCATCATCATCATCATTGCTGTTGCTTCTCTTGAGAGCCTTCATCATTGCTTTCAAAATCCTCTTGTCATCATCATCATCATCATTACTGCTCTTTTTGTCACTGTTATTACTTCGTTTGTCATCATCATCATCATCATCATCATTGTCATTACTTCTTTTATCATCATCATCATCATCATTGCTGTTGCTTCTCTTGAGAGCCTTCATCATTGCTTTCAAAATCCTTTTGTCATCATCGTCATCATCATTACTGCTGTTGTTGTCACTGTTATTACTTCGTTTGTCATCATCATCATCATCATCATCATTGTCATTACTTCTTTTGTCATCATCATCATCATCATTGCTGTTGCTTCTCTTGAGAGCCTTCATCATTGCTTTCAAAATCCTCTTGTCATCATCATCATCATCATTACTGCTGTTATTGTCACTGTTATTACTTCGTTTGTCATCATCATCATCATCATCATCATTGTCATTACTTCTTTTGTCATCATCATCATCATCATCATTGTCATTACTTCTTTTGTCATCATCATCATCATCATTGCTGTTGCTTCTCTTGAGAGCCTTCATCATTGCTTTCAAAATCCTCTTGTCATCATCGTCATCATCATTACTGCTCTTGTTGTCACTTTCATTACTTCTTTTGTCATCATCATCATTGTCATTACTTCTTTTGTCATCATCATCATCATCATTGCTGTTGCTTCTCTTGAGAGCCTTCATCATTGCTTTCAAAATCCTTTTGTCATCATCGTCATCATCATTACTGCTGTTGTTGTCACTGTTATTACTTCGTTTGTCATCATCATCATCACCATCATCATTGTCATTACTTCTTTTGTCATCATCATCATCATCATTGCTGTTGCTTCTCTTGAGAGCCTTCATCATTGCTTTCAAAATCCTCTTGTCATCATCATCATCATCATTACTGCTGTTATTGTCACTGTTATTACTTCGTTTGTCATCATCATCATCATCATCATCATTGTCATTACTTCTTTTGTCATCATCATCATCATCATCATTGTCATTACTTCTTTTGTCATCATCATCATCATCATTGCTGTTGCTTCTCTTGAGAGCCTTCATCATTGCTTTCAAAATCCTTTTGTCATCATCGTCATCATCATTACTGCTCTTGTTGTCACTGTCATTACTTCGTTTGTCATCATCATCATCATCATCATCATCATCATTGTCACTACTTCTTTTGTCATCATCATCATCATCATTGCTGTTGCTTCTCTTGAGAGCCTTCATCATTGCTTTCAAAATCCTCTTGTCATCATCGTCATCATCATTACTGCTCTTGTTGTCACTGTTATTACTTCTTTTGTCATCATCATCATCATCATTGCTGTTGCTTCTCTTGAGAGCCTTCATCATTGCTTTCAAAATCCTCTTGTCATCATCGTCATCATCATTACTGCTCTTGTTTTCACTGTCATTACTTCGTTTGTGATCAAGTAAACTTCCTTTGTTACTTTCTGCCAAGTTTCCATCCACTTTTACAGCTGGAAAGGCACTTGTTATTGCAATGACAAGAATAACAGCGAGTGCAAAAAAGGACCAGCGATTCATTGTCGGGTTTGCTATCCTGAAAAGAAAAAAGGGCCAGAATTGGCTGAGTTTACTGACTGCACAAAATTTATGCGACTGGATATTTTACTGTGGTTGCCATAGATTTCTTAGCATTGCAGTTCGGTGTTTATGAATCAAACATCAGACTGAACTTTTGCATACGGTTTATTACATATAATTTGGGTGTGACCTATTCATTATTACATTTAGCATTTTTTCCAGATTTTCCATTAATATGGAAAAAAAAAAATTAAACAAATGTCAAAATGAAGCTTAAAAAGTGAATTTACTATATTCTAGATATATCATTGGCTAAATATTACTGATGTAAGGATCATACAGTCATTGATATGAGGGTTTGAAAGATTACCAAATTTTCATATCTTCCTTATTATCTGAAATTATCTGTCATTATTTGTCATGAAACTCCAAAAAAGTATCTCTACACTATTTTAGACATATTCTTGCCAAGTTATGCATGCATGTAGGTGCAGTAGTGTGTGAGTTCTGCTCTGGAAACGGAAATTTTTGTGTTTTATCATTTGTCTCCAAATATTTTAAAACACAGCTAAGATATGTCAATGTTACTATCGAAATGCACAACTAAGCTATATAGAGTAATAAAATATACACTTTTATTAGGGTAAGTGCATTAATGCTAGAGTTGTCACCGGAAACACAATTTAACACAATATTTAAAAAAATTTTCTGGTTTTCCATTTTTATATAATTAGCATGCAATGAATATGAAGATGAAGTTTTAAAAGCGAAAATAATACAATTTAGATATGTCATTGATAAAGTTTCATTCATGTAGGGTAAATAGTGTCTCTGGCATGGAGGTTTGAAAAAGTATAAATTTTCCCCAATTTAGAAAATTCTATAGTATTTAATGGCCATGAGACCCCTGAAAGGCACCACTGCACTATTTTAGACATATTATGACAAAGATTTAAGCATGTAGGTGCAAAAGTGTCAGAGTTCTGCTCCGGAAACGAAAAAATGTTTTTTCCAAATTTAGTAAAACATAGTGTATTACTGTACAATATTTTGTCAGGGTAAGTGCATTAGTGTTAGAGTTCTGCTCCGGAAATTAAAACAAATTTTTTTCAAATTTTGTTAAACATAGCCAACATATGTCAATGTAACTATCAAAAGGCACCACTAGGCCATAATAGTGTATTACTATACAAAATTTCATCAGGGAAAGTGAATTAGTGTTAGAGTTCTGCTCCGGAAACGAAAGTGTTACTCCAAATCCATGCAACAAGAGAAGTGAGGAAATATGTATTTATTTATTTATTATTATTATTTTTTAATTATGGTTTTGAATATTCTATTTTGACACCATGGTGTGCACATTAATAATAATTCTACTTAACTCATGATCTCTATAGCTTTTGAAAATCCACATTTATTGCTAGCCATACACTTTTATATTTGGATTGTTTCCTGCATACCATACCCATATTTGATTTATGAATAGTCATTTAAAAAAAAATATTTGATCCATGAATAGTCATCTGAAACACAATTTATGAAGTTATCAGAAACGCATTTATTCTGTAAATGCAACCAGCCTGATAAGCCTTGGCTTTTTCTGGTCGCCATTCACTTATGATTAATAAAATTATTACTACATTTCAGAAAGATACAATGATAAGATAAATTGTAAGTACTTTTGCATGAATTATTATCATGCAGTGATAGGTCCATGTCGCTGATCAAATATTGCCACTTTCATCGCTTCTTGAAAAAAGTCGTCAATATGACTAAGTTTAAAAAGGGGTATAGTCATATCGAGCACAAGTTAGTCAGAAAGACTAATTATTAGTTACTCTGTAATTGAGTGCTGAATGTCACAAATGAGAGTCATACTGAGCCTTGCAGATATATTATTTATTTATTTATTATATTATTATTTATTAATACGAGTTAAGTGACCCTGAAAAATTTTACATGTAGTTACTTTAGAATTTGGACCACAGTGGCAATTTAATTCTTTAAACATGAACATTGAAATAGACATACAATGAAGTTAAAACATTGAGCTAGACTACAACAGTTAAATAAATACACGATTAACAATAATTAACAGACATTTGGACTAATAATTAGCATGAGCTCAAGTGAGCAAAATACATGTAAAACACCTGAAAAGTATAAGTACTTTAGGACAAAAGACTAGAACAGTTTAATTATTAATTTATTTAATTATTATTATTGTTACTAAAGTTTATTTTACTACTATTATATTGCCTGCCCTTTATCTGTTATATGGAGCATGTTGGAAATATGCCAATTTTTAATTCTGCACAGGACATAAATGACACATACAACCATCGCGATATTTGTTCTGAGTAGTTTATGATATCAATAAAAGATATATATATATATCATGTGTATGCTAAATCCCTTTAATCAGGCCTGCTTGCAAAGTCTCATAGCCAATGTTGGACCCAGCGTTCTTATTGGTCAGATGTACTCTTCTGGTCATGGAGTGGTTATTTTGGAGAAATTTAATTTGATGTTATATTGGCACTTTTCAGATTGACGTCCTAAATTCAAGAAAATATCCTACTTTTACAATTCTTATAATTAGTTCGTATTATTTGGCTTTCTTTTTGGAAATGTTCGTTTCTGATTACTCAATGACTAATCATTCAGCAATACAATTTTACGAGTTATGTGCTCTGTAAATTCGTTTCTGAAAATAAGATTTAAATATTGATGTATTTTCACAGATTACTTGCTCCACTTAAAGTCTCCTTAAGTTTCCGCTGGCTGCTTGATGTTTCATGATTTTTTGATGGTATGTTAGCCAGGGTTAATTTCAGCAAATACAGTGATTATCTGGTGAAAGTCTATGAAAATGATGAAAATATCCACTATATCATGCCACTACTGCAAATATTTATGCAGCACCCAGGTTTGAATTATCACATCTAAAATATTTATGCTGATCGCATATGCTGCTTGCAAAGTCCAAGGAGTGCCAATACTACTGAAAGGCACTGTAGTTCTGACATATGTATGCTTAGCTGTGTGCAATTTTCTTTATCTTGTTGTAATCAAAATTTGCTAATTAATATCAAGTTGCTAATAATTGTTAGATAGATCTGCTGCAAATGTGTCTCTTTGTTCACATACAATAAACAATTAAAGAATGACTTACCTGCCTGCAAATCTTCTGGAAGTCGCACAAACGTTGATGGCTGTCTGTGGCTCTACCAAATCCACTTCGTGTATATATACCCCAATATAACCAAGTAAGTAAATAAAAAACAAGTGAGCATGGCTACGAAATCGTGCTAAGTCATCAAGAACAGGCGAAGATTAAAAAAATCCTCAGGTCTCACGTATTTGCATAGACATGAAGGGGGGAGGGGCTATTTGAGAATTTTACTCAGTATGACTGTAAAATGCCATAACTGTACAAGAAGATCAAGATGGGGGGATGGCAGGGGGGGGGGGGTGGCTAAAATAGGGTAACGTCTTGAAAGGTAGGGGTGAAAGGAAAGAGGGGTTCCTCTCACGAATATCACGCTAGCCTGGGAATTTTCAAAAAATAACCATCATGAGTTTGCTGTCTAAGCATTGTAGCACAATATCTTCCCTATCATTTCCCTATACCCTTAATACAATGAACAAAAAAATAGTAAAATTGTAAATAAAACATACTTCCAAAATCAGATCTCACTTTTGTGCAAATTTCACTACTTTTAATAGTGTGGTGGCCTTAAAAGAGAGATAAATGTCCTACAGGAAAATCATCCTAGGTGAATTTGTTTACAAGACCCTTCACAATTTGTCACCACCTGTTGAAGGTTGGTTTATTATGCGGCAAATTACACAGTAAAATATGAGAGACAAGTCGAAATTAGTAAAGCCATCATACGATACTATAAAATATGGTATGAAATCCATAGTATATCAAGGTGCTTCAGTATGGAATGATTTACCCGTTCAAATTAAAGAACTTGATGAATATGCAAACTTCAGGCAATTGTTAAGAAACAGTAACTACTGGAATAACTGTCAATGTGGATCTTGTATTTTTTGTATACGAAATAACTTATAACTTTACTAAGAACATTATGTCATTTCTCATATCATTTGTAAATATTTGTCATCTTGTTTTTCTTGTTGTTTTATTTGTCGGTTAAAAGCTACTGTAGCTTATGTTCTTTGTTTTATTGTCACTACCGACTGTAAATAAAGTTTTATCTTATCTTACAAGAATACACGAATACACACTGACCCAAAAATATGTGGACTTAGTGGTTTTGTGGTCTCTATAGTGAGGTGATGCTATGATGGGGCTTCTATTGCAATATTTTGTTGAAACTTTAAATGTTGCCTTAAATCTTCATAGCTTCAGTTGTTTGATTTATATCACCTCCTATCTTATCTTATCTCATCCTATCTTATTTTATCTCATCTCCTCTCATCTCATCTTCTTATCTTGTCTTGTCTTATCTTATCTTGTCTTGTCTTGTCTTGTCTTGTCTTGTCTTGTCTTGTCTTATCTTATTTTATTTTATCTATCTTTTCTTTTCTTATCTTATCCTTTCTTATCTTATCTTATCTTATCTTATCTTATCTTATTTTATCTCATATCATCTTCTTATCTTATCTTGTCTTATATTGTCTTATCTTATCTTATCTTATCTTGTCTTGTCTTGTCTTGTCTTGTCTTGTCTTATCTTATTTTATCTATCTTTTCTTTTCTTATCTTATCCTTTCTTATCTTATCTTATCTTATCTTACTTTATCTCATATCATCTTCTTATCTTATCTTGTCTTATATTGTCTTATCTTACTTATCTTATCTTGTCTTGTCTTGTCTTGTCTTATCTTATTTTATCTATCTTTTCTTATCTTATCCTTTCTTATCTTATCTTATCTTATCTTATTTGATCTCATATCATCTTCTTATCTTATCTTGTCTTATATTGTCTTATCTTATCTTATCTTGTCTTGTCTTGTCTTGTCTTGTCTTATTTTATCTATCTTTTCTTTTCTTATCTTATCCTTTCTTATCTTATCTTATCTTATCTTATTTTATCTCATATCATCTTCTTATCTTAACTTGTCTTATATTGTCTTATCTTATCTTATCTTGTCTTGTCTTGTCTTGTCTTGTCTTATCTTATTTTATCTATCTTTTCTTTTCTTATCTTATCCTTTCTTATCTTATCTTATCTTATCTTATTTTATCTCATATCATCTTCTTATCTTATCTTGTCTTATATTGTCTTATCTTATCTTATCTTATCTTGTCTTGTCTTGTCTTGTCTATCTTTTATCTTATCTTATCTTATCTTATCTTATCTTATCTTATCTTATCTTATCTTATCTTATCTTATCTTATTTTATATTGTCTTATCTTATCTTGTCCTGTCTTTTCTTTTCTTTTCTTTTCTTTTATCCTTTCTTATCTCATCTCATCTCCTCTCCTCTCATATTATCTTATCTTATCTTATCTTATCTTATCTTATCTTATCTTATCTTATCTTATCTGTTTTGGGCATGTCATGCCTAGCCTATGGCATAAAACCAGTATACATTTAGGACAAATATATCTGACATAAATTGCGAAAACACAGCGTCACCAAGCCAACCATGTAAAAAAATCCTTATTATGTTATTTTATAATACTCACGGTTATTGAAATATTTTAGCTTTGCTTAGTTCAGCAGATTTGAATGGATTTGTAAGATAAAGTTTTTTAAGTTTAGGTTTTAAATTCAGGCACTCATGGACATCAATTTGGAATATTTATCTGACAATGAAGGTGGGAAAGAATTTATCTCTCCAAGATCAACCGCAGAGCACTTTAAATCAATCAATCAATGAGTTAATGCTGCTTTTTAGCTGTCGGTATGCTTTGTACATAGGCCAATATACAGTGGGGTACAAAAGTACCTAATTTGCCGAATACAACATAACATTATTTGCAGGCTTAGTATCCCAGAAAGATTTATTTCCAGCTTCTTGGCCCTAAAAATGTATGTCTGTCTGTCTGTCTGTCTATCTATCTATCTGTCTGTCTGTCTGTCTGTCTATTTGTCTGTCTATCTATCTATCTATCTATCTGTCTGTCTGTCTGTCGGTCTGTCGCGCTGTCTGTCTGTCTGTCTGTCTGTCTGTCTATCTATCTATCTATCTATCTATCAATCTAACTATCTCTCTACCTATCTATCTATCTATCTATCTATCTATGCAGCTGAGTAGCCTAATTGGCCAGTTGACTTGTACTAGGTGTCTATGTTGAAGCAAGTAAAAGACCCCACCCATGGGGTAAATGTGTCACATGGTGTGAATACCAAACTTACCATCTCATCATTACGTCTCTGGCAGCTGGTCATATTATATAAACAGTGGATGGTGAGGAGACTAATATGCAGTTTTACTGGCCGAAGATAGCGATATTGTCTGAGGTGTAGCCACGGGTACAATATCACTAGCTGAGGCCACTGAATCTGCATATTGGTCGACTCTCCATCCACCATTTCTTATATTTTACACTTCAATTAATAATTGAATTAAATTTTTAATTTATAGTTTATATATTTTTTTATAATTATTATTTTGTTTTGTTGTTGCTATAGTTTCACTTTCACATGACCAATATTGCCCACCAATATCACTTTCACATTCATGTGACCAATATTGCCTACCAATACCACTTTCACTTTCGTGTGACCAATATTGCCTACCAATATCACTTTCACTTTCGTGTGACCAATATTGCCTACCAATATCACTTTCACTTTCACATGAACAATATTGCCTATACCAATATCACTTTCACTTTCATGTGACCAATATTGCCTACCAATATCAGTTTCACTTTCATGTGACCAATATTGCCTACCAATATCACTTTCACTTTCACCTGACCAATATTGCCTACCAATATCACTTTCACTTTCATGTGACCAATATTGCCTACCAATATCACTTTTGTGTGACCAATATTGCCTACCAATATCACTTTCACTTTCATGTGACTAATATATGCATACCAATATCACTTTTGTGTGACCAATATTGCCTACCAATATCACTTTCATGTGACCAATATTGCCTACCAATATCACTTTCAGTTTCGTGTGACCAATATTGCCTTCCAATATCAGGATGTATTGGTCCTGTCATGTGATGCCCTCTGTGCATGCTGATTGGCTATTACCATTTAGGTGTAGAATATAAGCTGACTAAGCTTATGACCCAGTAGCCTTGAGACATTAAATGACCAATTGTAAAAGGTGTATTGAATATCAAAACAGGTAATGTATGGCATGATGTCCTAATTTAAATCAAAAAACAATTGAACAAAATCAAAATCAAACTAAAGTCATGCGGAAATCTCTTTTGAATAAATAATTGGTTTAAAATACATAATCCGAGTAAACATCGTTTTAAAGAGCACTAAAAAAAAAAAAATGAGAATTCAAATTGTAAAAAATAAATAAATAAAAATACACTCAAGAATTCATGGTCTGGCAGAGAGAAAATGCTGAGAGTGCGTTTTAGAGAATTGGTATTTCCAGCTCAAAACGAACCATTCAACGAATAGTAAAAAAAATAAGTTTTGTTGAACTGCTGATGTGGCCAGAATATGGGGAAATATTGAATTGCAAATTATTTTTGTCAACTTTTTTTTAGGTCCATAAATCAGTTGTTTC
>OW028579.1:1839784-1842284 GCA_932294295.1 Alitta virens | reverse complement strand
TATAGTTTAAACACAAAATTATACTTAGTCTAGAGGAATTGCTTAATAAATAAATCCAATCACACTGTGCCTTATTTTTACTGCAGGACTAAACAACATAAGACCAAACCACAGTGCATGTGGTGGAATGTGCATCAGGGAACTGCTTCATACAGTAGTAGGAAGCATGCAATTATTCATACGCCAAATTTGACAATTAAGTCCACTCTTTTTCAGATTTAGATTCAGATTCAGATATATTTATTTGACTTAAAGCTGGTATCAAAGAAAAAAAATTACATTATTATAATTTATTATAATTTGCTTTAAGTAGAGTGACCCTTTTAAGACATCTTTGATGTCGCTGCCAAGGGGCTACCCTAGTCTTAATATAAAGAATGTCTTTCAAATTTCAATCCTGCGACCAGTGGCAAGGGACAACCACTCAGTGGTAGTCTTAAAAATAAAAGTTTATAAATAAAAATTACAACGATTGAATAATGGACAGTAAATCCATTACAGATTACAAAACAACTAAAAAGACAAAAAAAGATGCCTAGGGTGAATATTCACAAAATGAAGAAGCCCACAGATTATATACGTAGATATTTCGCACCACAACTGGTTTCAGTTGCTTCCCATGTAAAAATAAATAATATTATGCCAAATTCTGTCATATTTTCCTTTTGTTGAGTTGAGTTGAGTTCATTTATTGGATTTAAACAATATACATAGTATTATATAGATCACATGATATTGGATTAAAAATATATACATAGTATTATAAAGATCATGTGATATTAAACATTCAAACAATTCCAACCAGATGCACATACGTGCATATTTGGTATACAATTATATTATACAATATTCACGTATGGCTTGGATAATTGAAAACTAATAAACGGCGCCTTTATATCTTATAATTATTTGACAAAAATTAGTACGAAATATAGGAACATGCAGCTTCGTTTGTAATAAATGATACATTAAATTTCTTGTTAATTTCATTTTTTGCCCTTACATAATTTCTAATATGTTCCAGCATACTTCATTTCCAGGTATTCTAGAGTGTTAATCGGAGGGTACTTGTTACTGCCATCAATGCATGTGACAATGGTTTGGTCATCAGCGATCATAAAATAAGCCATTGATTTCCTTATTCTTTTCTGTATTGTCTCTTCTTCTGGTATTAGCACGCGATGCATCTTTATAATGGAAAAAGAAAATCAAAGGAATGAATATGACATAACATAGAATATAGTTATAAGTTAAACTAGGTAGAAGATTTTAATATCATGTCAATTTAATGGCACCTTCTGTGTTTAAAAAACTTGGAAAAACACTACGTACCAATGTGAACAAATTAATCTAAATGGTGATTTAGCTAGTTGTTGAGGAAAAGCTAACAGCGGTATGTATTAAAGTATTGAAATGTCACATATATAAGCAAAAATAATTGCATTGTATCATCCTTACAGTTTTGCTTTAAAATGTGACAAATTTCTCCAGAACAGTTTATTATTTCCAAGGTATGCACTGGTATGTATTATCTTAAGAATGTGTTACTCAGGAGAGTTAGAAGAATGCGTTACTCAGGAGAGTTAGAAGAATGTGTTACTCAGGAGAGTTAGAAGAATGTGTTACTCAGGAGAGTTAGAAGAATGCGTTACTCAGGAGAGTTAGAAGAATGTGTTACTCAGGAGAGTTAGAGAATGCGTTACTCAGGATAGTTAGAAGAATGTGTTACTCAGGAGAGTTAGAAGAATGCGTTACTCAGGAGAGTTAGAAGAATGTGTTACTCAGGAGAGTTAGAAGAATGCGTTACTCAGGAGAGTTAGAAGAATGCGTTACTCAGGAGAGTTAGAAGAATGTGTTACTCAGGAGAGTTAGAAGAATGCGTTACTCAGGAGAGTTAGAAGAATGCGTTACTCAGGAGAGTTAGAAGAATGTGTTACTCAGGAGAGTTAGAAGAATGTGTTACTCAGGAGAGTTAGAAGAATGTGTTACTCAGGAGAGTTAGAAGAATGTGTTACTCAAGAGAATTTGAAGAATGTGTTACTCAGGAGAGTATGAATAATGTGTTACTCAAGATAATTTGAAGAATATGTTACTCAGGAGAGTAAGAATAATGTGATACTCAGAAGAGTTTGTCTTTTTGTATTTAAATCACTTACAGTTGAGACTAATTTGTCCGATGTCCATCTTTGCATTAGATCTCCAATGTTTACAATGATAGTCCCTTCAATTGGAGTAGCAGGAACGTAAACACCATCTCGTCTGAGAACCTGGAATTAAATGCTTTTTAAAACATTTTATTAAGTATGTTGAATCGTTCACTTGCTTAAGAACAGACACTGATAACCAGTCAATCAAGTACAATTTTCTCAAAGGTTATAAAAGGTGCTTTGCTTTTTCACACTGCAAGTAAACCAAGCCATTGTCAACATTTATAACTAAATTATATTGTACTATTGTACTTTGTAAATGAGCCTGGAAACTTTGCCAACTTCCACTCACA
>OW028579.1:1609084-1839584 GCA_932294295.1 Alitta virens | reverse complement strand
CACATATCTATAAGTGTGTTTATGTTGAGGTTTATAATAGTCATGTCACTTTGCTGTTAAAACAATCAAAATGTAAGCAGTTATGGAAAGTAACAGAAATACCTCTAACCCTCCTGCGTCATCTTGAAACAGCAAGGTGAAGCTCCCATAGTCGGAATGTTCTCCACATCTCATTTGACCAGCTTGTATGTCTGGATCCAAACAAAAGACTAATTTGATTAATGTGAGGTAAAAATTATCATTGGGATTGAATCAAGGGACCGCCCCATGCGCAGTATGTGGTGTATTCATAATATTACAATTAATATCACACTTAGAAAACTTTACTTGAAATTGTTTCCGTGCTTTGACCACTTCTAGACTATGCCAAATAATTTTCTGTTTTATTATAATGAAATGTAAAACACTATGAAAATTGTCAAAGCAGGGAATCAAAAATTTCTTTTTTTTTACTGCCGTTCAGCCTATTAGACATGGCGATATATCAAAAGAAGTGCTCGCTGAATCACCTTTTTTCAGACCGTAAGTTTTCTTAGCATATCATTAATGTCTAGGATACGTTGAACCAATAAAATAGGATTGCTTAATAATTTTAGCTCAAATCCTTCCTCTTTTATATTAAGTGACATATCAAATCAAAAATATTTTTATCTGATCAACTGCTGCTCCAAAATAGTATTTTATTTAAAGGAAAATTGGATAATAGTTTGCTTTTTCATTCCTGAAATTAAATGATAAATATTTCCAATCTGGCCCTGCCAGTTACACATGGCTGGGCATTCCGTTGGCCCCATCATTTTACCCTCTCATCAGCATTATCACCAGAGGTGGTGCAAACTACAGCACTGCTGACTAATGTTTGTACTTGTAACTTGAATGTGACTGCTGCCCATAATTTCAGTTCTATTGTATTGTTCTTATAATTTTGTAAATGTCTAGTCATAAATATATATGTGTATCATGAAACATGGAATATAATGTATTGCCAATGTGAAAATTAAGTCATCCACACTTGCTCACTCCTGCTCATCCGTGGTGGGCTCAGTGGCAAGGATGTTTCATGTATAAAAGACGGACATACATGAATGAACGGCGAATAGTGCACGTATATTGGTCACTGTGGTGGCGCTGCATGTATACCAAAGCGACCCCTGGTGTTTTGTACAATAAAGATTTTTGGTCAGCCATTACAATGAGACACAAGCATGTGGTTGTAGTTATTTATTGAAGTGCATTCAGGGACAAATACTACATTTGGCGACGAGGATGTGGACTTTTTACCATGCATAAAACGTTTATAAGACTGTTGTGAATAAGTCAGGCGCAAGTTGTGCAGTGACATCAAGGATTACAGTCTGTAATCGCCATCAGAAGTGGACTGTCTGACCGGCGAGGATAAACACGTGCTTTCAGAATGGCGGCTGCCGCGAATGGAAATGGAGATCCACTTGCAGCCACGATTCGTTCATTTGATCCACAAGAGGAGCCTGCCAACACTGGTGCCCGATGGGAGAGATGGCTCCGGATTTTCGACACGTATCTAATCGCAAGACAGATTAAGGAAGATGCTGTTAAATCTGCTCAGTTGTTGTTGAGAGCAGGCCCAGAGGTATTTGATATTTATGAGACTCTGAGAGCAGCAGACGACAAGTACGCAGATGTGGTCAAAAAGCTGTCTGAATATTTTAAGCCCATGAAAGACACGGCTGTTGCTGTCTATGTGTTTAGAGGAGAAGTTCAAAAGACTGGGGAAACGGTTGACAAGTACGTTACAAGACTAAAGACTCTAGCCAAACATTGTGAATTTGCCGATTCAGATAATGAGATAAGGGCCCAAATTCTACAAAATACGTGCAATGGCAAACTACGTAGAGAGATTTTGAAACATCCGGACTGGAAATTGGCCGACGTGCTGAAAGAGGCCCGGTCGATCGAGGCGTCAGAGGCTAGGGCGACCGATATGGAGACCGACAGATCCTTGACGGTGAACCATGTGGCCAAGAAGAGCAGTGGCAGTAGCAGTTACCACCCGAAAAAGAAAGTGTCAGAACGTAAACATGACAGTTATGCCAAGAAAAAGGTACAGGCAAGAGGTAGTGCTGAAAGTTCGAAATGTTTCAAATGTGGGAATGATTGGCCACACGAAGGGGGCATGGACAACTGTCCTGCTAAGAACAGGCGGTGTAACAAGTGCCACCAGAAGGGTCACTACGGAAAATTGTGCCCTGAGAAACCCGAGAAACGTAAACATAGCAAGTCTAAAGCGTACAGGGTGACGGAAGAAGATTCCAATGACGATGAAGAAGATGGGTATGTCTTTAGTGTTGGCAGGTCAACCGGACTGCCCCATGTGATGCTAAAAGTTCAGGGAGTGTCAGTGCCTTTCTTGGTCGATACAGGGGCCAGTGTTGACATTATTGATTCGCAGACATATCGGCTTATTGGTGATCCGCCCCTGAAGAAAACCAAGAGAAAGGTGTATTCCTACAACTCTGGAGAGTCTATTCCAGCTATGGGCCAAGTGCATTGTGGTCTAGAATCCAAGGATAGATTTTTAGAGACAGACTTACTCGTAGTCAAAGCTGATAATGCAGGAAATTTGCTGAGTCATACTACAGCATGCAGTTTGGGATTAGTTAAATTATCCAAAGATATTGTTGTGTACAAAGCTTCAACAGAGGATACAGGAGCTGATAAGTGGGTAAAGAAATTTCCTACAGTGTTCTCGGGCATTGGAAAGTTACGAGAGTATCAAGCCCATATCCATGTTAACCCGGATGTTAACCCGGTCATTCAGCCTACAAGGCGTGTTCCATTTCATCTCAGGCAGAAAGTTGAACAGGAAATTTTGAGATTGAAAGAAGCTGATATTATTGAGGAGGCCGAGGGTCCGACTAAGTGGCTGTCTCCAGCTGTTTTCGTGGAGAAGAAGTCGGGAAACATTAGATTATGTGTTGACAGTCGGCGTGCCAACGAGGCCGTCGTGCATGAAAGATATCAAGGCCCAACAATTCACGAACTTGTGCATGACTTAAATGGAGCCAAGGTGTTCTCGACAATCGACATGCGTGAAGGATTTCACCAGATTGAGCTTGACAAAGAGTCAAGAGACATAACAACATTTTCCACGCACATTGGGAATTTTAGATACAAAAGACTGATTTATGGGATTTCTGCAGCACCTGAGTTATTTCAGAAACTGATTCAGCAGACAATTGCTGACATACCAAATTGCAGAAACATTGCAGATGACATTATTGTCTATGGCAAGAATCAAAGTGAACATGATGAGTGTGTTTCAAAGTTACTTTCCAGACTCCAAGATAAGGGACTAACATTACGTAAGGAAAAGTGCCAATTTAACCAGAATGCGGTTACCTTCTATGGATTCAGGTGGGAAGGTGGAAAATTAAAACCAGACCCAGTAAAGGTTGCTGCGATCGAGAAACTTCAACAACCGGAAGATGTCACCCAGTTACGTTCTGTGCTTGGTATGACCAACTATTGTGCCCGATTCATACCAAAGTATTCGGATATTACAGCACCGCTGAGGGACCTGACACATCACGATGTGCCATGGACATGGGGACCTGCGCAAGAGGGCGCATTCCAGAAGTTGAAAGAAGTTCTGACACAGAAACCGAGCCTGTCGTACTTTGATCCCCAAAAGGAGACTATTATCCTAACGGATGCGAGCCCAGTCGGAGTGTCTGCGATTTTGACACAGATTGACGATGGTAAATCAACAGTTGTAGCTTACGCAAGCAGGGCCTTATCGCCAGTAGAACAGCGCTATCCTCAGACAGATCGGGAAGCGCTCGGGGTGGTTTGGGCATGTGAACACTTCCACATGTATGTGTATGGGAAGCCGTTTCAACTTTTGACAGATCACAAAGCTTTAGTGCAGATATTTGGGAATGCAAAGTTGAAGACTACTGTTCGTTTGGAGAAGTATGCACTCAGGTTGAGTCCGTATCAAGTCACAGTCAAGTACAGGCCAGGACATGATAATCCTGCGGATTATATGAGTCGTGACCCTCTTCCAGATGATCGAACGGAGAGTGAACGGGAGGTCGACTTCTATGTGAATTATGTTGCGACTAACAGTGTGCCCAAAACAATTATGTTTGAGGAAATTAAAACCGCTACCATTCAAGATCCTACTCTTCAGGAGGTCTATAGGAGAATATGTGATGGGAAGTGGCATGAACCCGTGCCACCGGGTATTGATGGTAACATTGTCGACCGGTTTCGGAATATTAAAGAGGAACTCTGTGCATCAACAGAAGGGGATTTTCTGTTGCGGGGAACAAGACTAGTGATTCCTGAGTCGTTACAAGGTCGAATCCTAGCTTTAGCTCATGAAGGTCATTTGGGGCTAACGAAGATGAAACAGTTGTTGCGAGAGAAAGTATGGTTTCCATACATTGATCGAGCCGCAGAAGCCGTTATCAAGAATTGTCTTGCCTGTCAGGCAGCAACTGTGAAAAAGAACAATAGTGATCCACCAAAGATGTCTATCCTACCAGGAGGAGTATGGCAGGAGGTCAGTGTTGATTTCTGGGGACCTACGCCGGATGGAGATTATGTGCTATTGTTAGTGGATGAGTACTCCAGATATCCAGTGGCGGAGTTAGTTCGGTCTACATCAGCTGATGTTGTGATTCCAGTCTTGGATAAAGTGTTTTCGGAGTGGGGAATTCCCTTCGTATTAAAGAGTGACAATGGACCGCCATTCCAGAGTGAGAAATTCAGGAATTTTTGTGATTATATGGGAATAAAACATCGAAAGATCACGCCACTGTGGCCAAAGGCTAATGCCGAAGCAGAGCGGTTTATGCAGAACATTGGGAAAGTTGTGACAACTTCAGTGGTAGAGTGTAAAGTTTGGAAGCAAGAACTGTATAAATTCCTACGAAACTATAGGAGTGTGCCGCACCCAAGTACCTGCAGAGCACCAGCAGTATTAATGTTAAACCGTCCAGTACGAATTAAGCTACCCGCTATCGGAGATAGGAGTGTACCTGGATGGGACTCTCAGATTAGAGAGGAAGATCGATCAGCCAAGAACAAAATGGCTGATTACAAAGTCGGGAAGAAAGTATTGTTAAAATTAAAGAAAGAGAACAAGTACACGCCACGTTTTGATCCTGAATTCTACACAGTAGTTTCTGCGAAAGGAACCATGATAACAGCAAAGCGTGGGCGTAAGACAGTGACTAGAAACATGGCTTTCTTCAAGCCTTATATCGGTGATCAAACCTATCAGAAACAAAAGAATTCTGATATTGAGTCGTATTCGAGATCGGATGAGGTGACGCCAACTCCAACACCGGTTGTCACCACAGCACCTTTGGATGTACCAGTTGTAACAACTCCATCAGTTACAACCCCGGTGAGAGCGTCAAGGAGAAGTGTACCTGTCGATGGTAATAATAACTCTGAGACAATTAATACACCTGTGAGAAGAGGTCAGGCACCACCGTCTGATCTAGTAAGAGGTGAAGGAAGTCCAAAGACACTTGAAAGCCCAAAGACACCTAACAGATCAACATTTGGGAGAGTCCAGCGAAAACCTGTGTGGATGAAAGACTATGAAAAGTGAAAGATTTCATTGAAAGACATTTATTGAAATGAACATTTAAATTTAAACAAGTGACTCTTAATGTTCAATGACATTTGAATTTATTGAATTTCACATGATTGAAGATAATGTAACATCTGTTGTTTGCATTGATATTGATCTGATTTATTTTGAGATTATAATGATGTAAGATCTGACTTCTAAAGTTTGAGATGTAAGATATTGCTCAGATTTGTGTGTGAGATTAATATGTTGAGAAATGATCAGAATAGTAAATATATGATGTAACAAGTATGTTAAAGTAAAAAGAAGATTTAAAGATTATGATTATATGTTCAGCTGGTAGCTTATCAATTTTGTAAGAGTACCACAATTATCTAGTAGGGAGTTTCATGATTTTCAGTACTAGTTTTGAGTACACTTAGAAATAAGAAAGTTGTATTTCTTTGGTTAGAAAACAATAAGAGAACTGTTTGTTAAAGGAATCTTATAAAGTAAAGTCTTATTTGATAAAAGTAAAATATATTGTTTGAGTAAAAATAACATTGCTTTAATAGAGATGTAATTGAAAATTTTACAGTGAGAGAAAATTAAAGTTGAGGGGAATGTGGTGGCGCTGCATGTATACCAAAGCGACCCCTGGTGTTTTGTACAATAAAGATTTTTGGTCAGCCATTACAATGAGACACAAGCATGTGGTTGTAGTTATTTATTGAAGTGCATTCAGGGACAAATACTACAGTCACGAGTGATTCGTGATTGGCGAGTGAATGGCAGACGTCCATCGATCATCCGTGCTCATTCATGGCCATCCTTGCCCCCTCTCCTCTTTCAATTGTGGACCACTCACTGATCGATCTACGAGTGCCTCACAGACGCCCCGCTAATGTTCGTCTAAATAATTAATTCCTAATAACAAAGCCACGAGTCAGCAAGTATAGTCTGTCTTTGAAGTCCGTGGTCATTCATCTCTCTTACTCATGATTGTGTGAAGTGGGCTTTAGAATCTAATATTTTGATATTCAATTACACCAACCACAGTCATCTTGTAATGCAGGATAATGAAGAAAACGCAGGATGGTGTGATTTGGTTTGGTATGTGTGTTGTGGCACTCCTTAAAGTAATTTCGCTGGAAAAAAAAAAAAAAAGTCAAAACATATCAAATCTACTCATAAGGTAAAAAATGCACAGATTCATGCCATTCAGTATTCATTAAAAATATATAAAGCTATGTGTGGCTTATTTATTTGCATGGTACTACACAGCCTAGTATAATGCAGCTCCTACCAAGACACGCAAACCATATATAAAGCCTACTGATTTAATCTTTGGCTTCTTGAATCTTCTCGGGGCAATTCATGATGGGGTCAGTTAGTCGAAAAGCCAAGAGGAGCTAAAAATTCAAAACTGTCTAATATGCCAAACTACCTGCATATGTTGACATGATTGATATTAGCAGGATTATGATCTTTGTGTTGTGGCAATGTTTTTAATGAAATTAATGGATGGCTCTGTCAATCAAAATCATGGAATTCCTTGCGCAATACAATTATACATCAGTGGCATACATAAAGTATAATTTCATATTTTAAAAACAACATTAGCAGGCGCGGATCCAGAGGCTGGCGCCGCCAAGGATTGCACCCCATCTCCCCACTCCTGATTTTACATTGCCAAAAAAGACATTAGTCAAAACAGGGCACAGTTAATTAAATGACAGTACCCCATGTCTGAAAATTGATTGGGACCTGTTCCTTCTTCTGCCAGCACTTTCTCCCAACACAGGTGGATCCAAGAAGCTAAAAATCTAAAAGTGTTGCCCAATATGCTTAACTCCTGGCATATTTTGACATGACTGATATGAGTGAGATTATAATCCATAAATTAAAAAGTTAGGAAGATTTTTCATTGAAAGACACAGGAATGTTTAGGGCATGCAAGTCAAGGGTGGTTTGTTGCATCTCCAAGCAATTGATAACATCACCAATGGTCCGATTATTGCTCTCATTGACCTCATAACTGACCTTTGGTTAATTAATTGTTCGGAGACAGACATGCAACAAATCACTCGCGGCTTGCATGTCCTACATATGACAGAAAAGTTGAAGCTGAGATAGGAAAATAACAGAATCTTACGTGCAGACCGAGACCAATTGCCATGGCCTCCAATATCCGTAGTGAAAGGTCATCACATTGTCGATAAAAATGTTTAACTACTTCCTGAAAATTAGGCAGCTCCTCATCTGGCCATGACTGAAACCACCAAACCAAATGAGAGAGTGATTAAATTAATCAATGCAACCAACCAATTAACCAACCAACCCAACCGACCAATCTATCTTTCCATCTGTCCATCTGTCCATCTATCCATCTATCTTTTTATCTTTTTATCTATCTATCTATCTATCTATCTATCTATCTACCTATCTATCTATCTATCTATCTCACTACCTATTTTGCTATCTCACTGCCTATCTATCTATATATCTATAATCATTATTATGATAATATTTGGCAAGTAAACTCACCTGGGCAAACATTGGTAGCAAATCATAAGCTTCTTTGTAATCGCCTGGTCTCTTGGGATTGGTTCTGTTATAATGAAGCCAAACAGTTATAAATGGGCCATGAATTATGTATCAACGTTATGTTTATGGAAAAGTTACCTCAAGGTGTCAGATAGGTGTTCTTATAAAACAGAAGCTTTAAGATGGCAAAACAAAGCAGCCCAGTACACAACACACATAAAATGCTTACTAAGGCATTTATTTGTTTAGGGATTCCTTAGGCATTGAAAACAAAAGAATATTGTTTCTTTTGAAATACAGCTCAGCCAGCATAATATTAAACTGGTGGCCATTGGCAGACATCATTATGAGATGATGGTTAGTCTTTATTTCTGATTGAATGTAGTCGTCACGTACAGTTAGTTTCATAAAATATAGTTGACTCTAGACAGCTGTAGCAACCTATTCCTGGCTGTAGCTATAACTGGCTGTAGTCAGCCAATTCTGTCTACTCCTAGCTTATAGTCAGCTTACACCTAACATCAATAAAGAAATATAAACCTTTGGTAAATGTAAGTGTAAAATAGAAATGCATCTTTTCAACAAAAAATGACAAATTATATATACTCTCAATTTTTGCATCAAATGGTGCTGCATGCACTTTTAGATCTGCCTTTGATTATCAAGCTATAGCCAAACAGTTCCATTTAGAGGCCGGTAGCATCGTATGTCTAGGTCTAATTTGACAGGTTATTTTTAATGAAACTAACAGTACGAGACACCATCAAGTCACCATTTCATAGTTAGTTCACCTTTAGAAGCGATTTGGGAAATCAAAATATTGGGCCAGCTAATCATGCTATTTGGAAAGTCTCATTCGCTTATATGTATAAGGATAATATAATATAATTGTTACCTTTCTGCACCTGTACAGTCCCATCCATGATGAGTTACGTGACTTTTGCAGTACTTTTCCTTTTGTTTGGTTGTCAAAGCAAAAAATTCATCGCTAGCCTTTTCTGCAGCCTTTAACTGTCCAAAGTCAAAATTAGTATGCATTTCATTGTGAAGTGTACATATCAATTAAATCAGTGAATAATGATATTTTCACAATACCATGTAGACATCCAACCTGATAGAGGCTGACTTATATGCATATTGAGTATAATATAATTATACAATTACACAATGGTTACATGTGAAACATGAAGATATGTACACCCGAAAATTTACAATGAGGCTGAAGGTCGAGTGGTACATAAAATTTGAGGCTGTGCGTATCACAATGTTATCATTTTGTAATATTTTTGTACCACTGAACCCCATCCTTCTATTGGCCTACCACCCGACCGCCCGTCCGTCGGACGGTCATTGATGATACCAAAAACTCTTTTTGAACTTCGTTCGCTGAGGGTTAAGAGACCTATGCTTGATAGTATTACTATGAAAAAAAGACTAAATATATTTCAAAATTTCCTGCTGTTAAAGGTGCACTGTCTGCCAAATTTGCACATTAAAATAATGATATCAATCAATACTGCCTTCTTGTTTCATGATATTTTTCACCATTACACATACCCAATTTTGCACAACAATTCAGTTTTAATTTACAATAAATAATATAAATATTAGTTTTACATGCCATCAAAAACTCAAAATGTAAACAAACCCAGTGATAACGTCACAATACTAAACAATGGTGATGATGTCATTTCCATTGTGTTTCCAATGTTTTGGTCTGGATTTTCTCTCAATGTATAATTCATTTTTAGGTAATTAATGTCTTATAAAATCATTAATTCACACAAATTTAGTGTGCCTTGATTAATAAAAGTAATTTTCAACTGTTTGATAGCATCTTAGAAAATTGCAAATTTGACAGACAGCGCAACTTTAAGTAGTACAGAATATTGTCTAGTTCTTTTAAATAAATATTGTTAGTACCTAAATAATTTTAGTATTCTGAAATTTGCAGCCTACAAAACGGAGTCATTCAGAAAATTGTGACATGTCATGCAAATCTATTAGAATAATTCAGATCCAAATAATTAGAAATAAAAGCAGATAATGAAATAACAGCTCGAAAGCTCGAAAACAAGCAATAAACTATAGTAATTATAGGTAAATAAAAAAAAAAACTAAAGGAAAATTTTTAGGGGATATTTTTCACCTATGTGAACAGGTACAATACTAAAGTAGCACCAACACAAAAGTGCTTGGAAAAATAGAACTGTCAGTAACCTCGACATGAACTATCAGGAGATCTTAATCATTGGTGGTTGATGGATGTTGAAACGATAGAAATAGATGATTTGGGCTACTATTTACCAATAGAGGGAGCTATCAGTAACTGCTCCCAAATCATTGTTTAATGACGTCATCTTAATATGAATTTCGAGTAGCGGAGACCGGAGCACAACTATGACACTACTGCACCTACATGCTTAAAACTTTGAAATAATTATTTATGTGTATATAAGTGTGTTCTTCTATCAATTACTTCAGCTCTTATTTGTACTTTAATTAGTATTTCACAGTACATACCATATCTTTGGAAATGCCATGATTCTTTATATACATAAATCCCACATTGCTGCATGCATCTATAACTTCAGTTGCCAGTTTTTTTAGGTCTTCATCCTTGACTTCAGTTTTATCCAGTGCAAAAACAGAGAAGTCTATCATTGGTATATGAGTTGCCATGACTACTGTGTTGTCAACTAGCATTTTTGTAATGTACTGTGCATGGTTCAGAGAGTTGGAGATATGTAGGTCAAGGTGAGTGACCTTTGGTGATATGTTTATGTACATCTCTACAATAATCCCTCCCAGTTTGTTGCCATATGTACTAATCTGTACTATAGTTCCTATCTATGCAAACCCTAGACCATTAGTTCACAATTGGTCCTGATAACAAAACCCGGAGTCTGAAAGCACCTCAACTTTGTCAGGTCAAAAAGTAGCATGATTATTTACACTTATCCATGGCTCATTTGGTCAGCCATAGCTATCAATCAATAAATGCTGCTGCAGTAGTAGTGGGTTTTTGTCTAAACAATGCTAAAGTTCATTATATTGGATATAACTGGTATCAGGCAAATACCCAATGTAATCATAACATTCACTTGCAATAGTTGCCAAATTTGCCTTGTCTTGATATTTTATACATCTGGAAAAGTTTTCTTTTTTCGGTTTTTTTTTAAATTTAGATTAAGGTGTCAATTTCAAGGCAATCACTGCAGGACTTGAAATTTCAACTTTCTCAACTAATGGCAATGTGGGACAGCCATATTTAAAACACAAAACAGAAGGGAATGTAGCTACCTAATGACCTGATGAGCCATCTGCTAGCATGTGTTGGAGTAGATTGGCAAACCCACAAGTTCAGCCACAACATGGACAAACTGAGACCTTTCTTAAATAATTGCTTCACTTCACCCTGCAGGTGTAAATGGGTACTTGGATATAGGCAGCGATGTATGTCAAAGCTTGGCCAAAGGAGCTGTAAAGGATGCACACTGGGGTGCATACTTCCTGGGGGTCAGTCCCACTTCACATTCTCTGCCAGGATTTGAGCTCGAGACAGGCTCAACCTAGAACATGCCTGCCAAGGGTCTAAATAATAATTTATTTCGGCTGAGCTAGTTTAGCACAGTGGACACATAATCTGATTACATTACATTTTTCACATATTTCTATTTTTGTGGAGTAATGCCAAAATTATAAAATCAAAACTGAGAGAAGCAGCAATAGGCAATGTCATCACATAAGAAGTGGAAACCAAGCAGTTAAGCCTAACGTACTAGATAAGCCAATTAAACTGAAGCAAATTCAATTTGTGCCATATATATTCAAATTGTAAAGCATATTGGTTGTAATTCTATTACACTTACTTGAACTATACATGTACATACGGCTATTAGGTATATGACAATTATAGCCATTGTTATGATTATCATGTAAGAAGTTTCATGTCAGTAAATTGTGCTATAATGCTGTGAAAATATCTTAACGTATACTTGGTTAACGTAGCTACTGCTGCAGCCAATAGTCTTTTCACTGAGCAACCCTGAATTTATCAACATTAGTCTTTCTTCTCTTCTTATTACTCCTAAATATATATTAAAATGCACAAAAAATACTGCTGCTACATGGTCAAATGTACCACGTGCGTTTTCCATAAGTTGAATAAACTCATGGAAAATGCATGGTTTTGGCCTCATTATGATCATGCAAAAAATATGCGTTTTCCATGCGTTTATCCAAACGCATGGAAAACATACGTGGCACATTTGGCCATGTAAGCTTACCGCACCTATGTCAAGCTATTACTTCTATTAGGCCGGAGCCCAACAAACTATGATGCACTTGGCTTCAGTCAAGGGTGGGGACATTTTTCAGCCAATAGAATTGCAGTATTCTGTTGTAGCTACCTGGTGGAAATATCAAGAAACTTCCGCGAAAATCCACTATTTGACCAAGACTGTCCGCTCCCTTAAAGCATTTGTAATATATTCAGTGTTAGGTGACAATTGACTAACTCATACGGCGATTTTCTAAACTTTTGTGCAGATCTGTCATGCTAGACATCATCAAATTAGCGAAGATCTTAGCTGAAAAAGTATTCAGTACAGAAGCTGCTGTTACCATGTGATTAGGTAAGGTCATCTGTCACTATCCTTCACAGATGGGTCCACTATTGGACTGTTGGCTGCAGGAGTATCTCTAGGCAAATAATCTCGAGTGCAGGACACCCTTTGAGCCTAAGAAATTATTAATTTGTCACAGACAAATAGCCCTTCAGAGACAACATTATTTCTATGGACTGAATTATGGATCATGGTTCCAGAGTGCTCAACCTTGTTGCTGGTTTGGTGAAGATGAATAACAACAAGTTGGTGGTTGGGTAGCCTAGTGGTTATAATATATATATAAAGGCATCTGTCAGTTCCTCCCTAGCCAGCTCTGTCGAAATTTTGAGATTGGCCTACTCGGCTTGGACACTGCTCCATCCTAGCTCGATGTCGATTGCAAAAGATGATAGGATGTTACATTTAGAGGTGCCTTGTACTTGGTGTCTAGCACAAGTATTAACCCTGCCAATCAATAACAATTTCATAAAAATTATATAAATAAGCACAAAATTACAAATTATATAAATTAGAATTAGAAAGAGGCAATTAAATCGTATGCACCAACACCATGTACACTATATGCACATAGTCGCACACACACAACAGCAATGTTTTACTATAAAAAAATATGACATAACAATGGGATGGAGTTCTGTAGGATAAATACGCAGAGCTCATGATGAATATTTAGGTTCTCTGTAAATAGCATGTAGTGTTTATACTGTTTAAATATGTTGCTTTTGTAACCATTAGAACTGTTGGGATAAGCAGAGCATTTGATGAATAGGAAAACACAAATTAGGCGCATTGCTGTAGACCCTGTTTGCTGCAACAATGATCAATTGCTCATCATGATAATTAATGATTTTGCATCATGACAGATCATGCCGCTGTCATCAGTGATTGTCTCTAGTCCTTTGCTTTATATTTCATATTTATGTATTGTTTACTGCCATTTAGTGAACAGAGCTTTCTTCACTTATATTCAAGTTTATAGTAAAAAGAACAACAGCCTGGTATTATTGGTGAACACTTAAATATGATAGAGAGGTAAATTTGCATCTGTGCATGACCATTTGATAGATTAGTATTTTTCTTTCTCTATCTCTAACTACTTTTGTGTTACCGATTTTCGTACATCGTAATTTTTCATTTGTCGTTTTACTTTTTCTCTACTCTATATTTTGTATTTTCTGTATTTATGATCTATTTTTATTTTTCAAAATTCTTATGTCTTATCCTCATTTTTCTTTGTTCCTTAATTCCATCCAAATAATAAGTTTCAGCTGAAGGAATGAATAAATTGAAATTTCACTGATATTCTCATATTTTATACATAAAAACTCTTCAAATTCATCATTTCAACCAACATTATCATTACATACACAGAGTCTTTTGAAAATCAACCTATAGATATAAGATCAGCTTTGTGAAGTTTCAACATTAAAGCATTTTCTCTGACAACCTGCCAGAACCTACCAGATTACAGATTGGTGCTCTTCCTGGACATAAATATTGTGACATGAATTATGTTTAATAAAATTGTAAACTTTACTCTCTTTCATTTCCTTTGCACTTGTTGTTATTAACATGAGTTATGTTCAATGAAAATATCTGAGAAAGGCTTTTTAAGTGAGCTTAATGAGAGTTTAGTGGGTCAGTTTCAGATGAAGTTTATTCCAGATGCTTCTTAGATTGACCTTGGATAAATCTGGTTTATCCAAGGATGGAGATATAATAATACTTGTGATATATGGTTCAGAAATAGATGAATATCAAAATTATATTGAAAAATAGTTGAATAAAAAATGATACTGATAACTTTGTTCAACTCTTTTTCAATATATTTTTGATATTCATGTATTTCTGACCAATATATCAACAATATCGATGTGTATTAAAGCTAAACATAGATAAGATGAAATATACCATTACCTCTTTTTTGCCTGTCGATATCTTTTAATCATGTTTGCAATATCATGTTGAGTTTAATAATGTACATGTAATCCATGTTGCAGAGAAAACTGCATCGAACTGCATTTGCTCAATGCCCTTGCCATATTTATATTTAATTTCTTTTAGCAGTATGTGGGAGAGGAGGCCAAAATTAGCTTCATTTGCTTCAGAGAGACCAGAGCGATACTTCTGACGTCATAATATAAAGATTAGGCCATGTTTGTTCTGTCTCGTTATTTTACCATACTGTGTACCATCATGTTGAACACAAAATGAAAATGCCAACAGAACCCTAGTAAATGGCAAGATGCGCCATAATTACTCACAAGAGAGCCTACAGCCATGCATCCTTTAGCATGTGATTGGGTGACCTGTCAGCCCCCTTAACAAATGGGACTTCTATTATATATATAATCTTTGTTCATACACCATTGGTACAAAGTTTGAGTCATTTAATTATATCACATTTAAAAATTTACAATCGAAAAATGAATTAAATCATTGTAGGCAAAGAGTATTTAAAAGTTCAATAGTCTCATTTCTAGTAAGAATTGAATCAAATAGTCCATCCCTCAAATTTGCCAATTCTGATATAGTATTGGAAGTCCTGCAATCATCCAACATTTTACACTGCTGCTCACACTCCTTCATGATTTGTTGTACACAGAAATACACACTCCAGCTAACACTCTGATCACTGAAAGATTCAGGGACTAGTTGAGTTTCCTTGCCTGCAAGTCGCAGACTTTTGCAAAGCTAGTATTTTGTAATGTCACAGCAGTATTGAACATATAACAGATTTCTGGGGAAATGTGTTGCAACCCATTATAGGCAAACTTAATAAATCGTTTCACCATCATATGTTTACAGCACATAGAATTTGACAGTGATGGCAGCAAGCGAGAGTGTGTCCTGTAGGGAAGCTGCCATACTGTGCACCTGTTGAATAGTGACTTGGAGGGATAGCCAATGACCAGTGACATCAGTACAGGACAAAGTCAAAGATACCCCACCCTCTGGTTCAGAGGACTAAAATATTGGAATTGTTTAATTCAAGAATATTGCAGTTTCGTTGGTGCATGCATGCTACATGCTGGAATACATGCAAGAGTCACATGCATAAAGTATATTCATAGATACATGTATGAACTATATGCATAAACACGTTTGTATCAATCCATGTGTTATATGTTAGGGTACGTTAGGGTTTAAAGACACAGGAACGAGTAGGGCATGCAAGTCATGCGTGATTTTTTTCATGCCTGTCTCCAAACAATTGATGACGTCACCAATGGTCCGATTACTGAATGACCTCATAATTGACCCTAGGTCAATTAATTGTTCAGAGAGGGCTTGCCCTATACATACGACGGACAAACGAAGTGATGAAAATGACAGAATCTTACGTGCAGACCGAGACCAATTGCCATGCCCTCCAATATCCCTAATGAGGTCATCACATTGCTGATGGAATATTTTAACTACCTCCGGAAAATTTGAAAATTAGGCAGCTCCTCATCTGGCCACGACTGAAACCAACAATCCAAATGCAACCAACCAACAGTCTATCTATCTATCGATCTGTCGAACCATCGATCTAACTATCGATCTTTCCAACTATCTGTCCATCGATCTATCCATTGATCCGATTCTTTTGTAACGTAAAGTAAACAATATTTCCTACTGTTCTGAATCGACAAAACAGCGGTTATTTACGCAATTTAAACTGTTATAAGACAATTTTCGTACGTGACTATGATAGCTACAGTCATGCGGACAGAATGTAGGTCATTCAGACAAGCAGCTGAGGCACCCACAGGGTTTATTAGGGAAAACCCTAAGGCCCAGTAGGCCTCTGATGGGCTGCAAAAGGTCGTGAAACTGATTTAGAGCAGGGCGGACATAATTGGTGACACCAGTGTCCTAGATTCTGTCCGCAAGACTGTCGCCACAGAATTTTGAGTGCTCCACCTTCCTTTCTTATATATCTTGACACTCCAGCTTCTGTTGGAGGGGGCCTGTGCTCTAAATGAGACAAAAATAACTTCTGTGATTTTGATTTGATCAAAAAGTTTTAATTTATTGTCCATGACAGAACATGTACCTAGCATCATCACAGACTTCCAGCAGTTCAAAACACAATACACATTTATAGACTATGACAATAAATAACATGGTAATTAATTAACAATGTAAACTTAAACACCAACTGCAATTATTTACGAATACAATTAGTCTTTCAATATGGCATTGCTGTCGTAATAATCCATTGGGATATTTCAGACAAAACCAAATTTATCTTGTACACTCAGCGACAGTGGATGTCGCCACAACACTGAGATTCGCCACCCCCATAAAACTACAATAAACACATTTTAGATGGCTGCCGCAATGTTACAACACTGTTAATGATTTATACAATTAGTTTGCTGGCAAATCAAGACCTTGCAATGTTTATATTCATGTTTAAGGGGGGTGGCGGATCTCAGTGTCGTGGCGAAATCCACTGTCGCCGAGTGTACATGTATATTGTGAACACATGGCATAAAATTGTATAACTCCAGAATGCAAATTTGTCAATAGAAATAAATGTTGACCACACTCGTAATAACAAAGAGAACAATAATTAGCAAAATCCTGTACCATGGTCCCTGCCTGTCCTAATATTAATTAGCCCATCAGGTACCGAACTTCACGGCCAGATTCGAAAAAAAATTGGTTTGATTACTACGTTAAAGACAATTTGTGTATTCAAAATGGCAGTCACGTGTTGGCAAAACTTTGCGGAGGGTTGTCGACTGTCTGCCCCTGCCATAGTATGAGATGGTGAACAAAATGTTTTTCATTTATTTAAATAACAATTGAATAAATGAAAATAAGATGTGAGGATTTTGTATGACAACATATTGACACAAAGACAACATTAAAATGCAGTACGAATGATTTAACACATTTTTTCAGTTGAGTACCTGATGTCCACTAGCTAATTATTGTATTGTAGGGAATTTATATAAAGTACAAAACTGCGATATCAAATTGTTTCAAGATACACGTTGAACATGTATATATTTTCCACATCGAAGGGCATTCTATGCATTTCACAACATACATCAAAATGCTACCAAATTAAGAGATAAATTCCATATCTATTTAAGGAACAGTCATCTATTATTAAGTGATATTTTTCACAACAATTAGGAATGATTAACGGTAAATTTATATATAGTTTTATTGACAGTAGAAATATCACAAGTTGATACATATAGTGTTTATATAGCGTTTATAATCACTTGGTTATTGTCACAATTAACAGTTCGCCACTAAAAGAACAATACAAATATAATGGCATTTTCTCGATTAAAAGCTTTGATCTGTCTTTGGAGGCAGCATTTAGTCAAATTGAGACCATTTATTTCAGACCACAGTCTATCAATTTAGATTTACGGCTAATGGCAGAAGACGGGCAATCATTCAAAAAACGTCCCATTCTTGCCAGCATGCAGTACATCTTGACAATGATAAATACATAACTGGTTATATAAGCATATACTGCCCTCAGTAAACCAGGTAAACAGTCGCTATGAAGTAGTTGTGTATTCTATATGCCGCCTCTATTACGGACCAGGCTTGTAATCAAGAAAATGTGGTATTATTATAACCAAAGAATAAGTATACAAAGAAGAGCAAGTGCAATTGAGATGCATGTAAGACTATGCAATGCATTCTGGGATTTTCTGGGTTAGTGGGTTAACTGCGCACTGTTGATATTATGTTAGAGAAGTTGGCATACTTCATGCTAAATAAACATAAACAAATCATATAAAATTTTTTCTGTATCATCAGAAATATGGTGTTAACATCATGAGATATGCTGCACGTGGCTTTGTTTACTTTAGTGATATGACCTCGTGACTTATAACATAACGATGGTCGGTGTTGCGGAAATTAACCCACAATCCCCAATCAGCCATTGCACCAGTATTATGCAAATGAGGTACTTTCGCTTCCTTGTACACTTATTCTTTGATTATAACCATACAAAAATAAGCTGAGATCACTGGAATGAACAAGGGAAAATTATCAAGAATGTATAAATTTTGTAAAACGCATAAAGTAAAACACATATAGCCTAAACACACTGCTATAAATAGCAGTTATAATACTGACTGGCATGACAAGAAATAAATTAATGACTGAAGTTCACGTAAACTTACGACACATAGTTTAGTGAGGCCACTTGTGCTTCTAGTACGTACAATACCTGTGCAAGTGTGATTATAAGTAGACAAGTTTACAATAACTGTTATGAGTTTGATTATTGAATCACAAATTGATTATTTCATAATTCACAATTTTGACTAGTTAATTTATACCATTATCATTGATTATACAATAACAGTGACATAATACTTTATTCTAACGTGTTTCAAAAATCTAGTTCTCTTTCAAGAATAATTTCCAATAATTAACCACCAGGTATCTCTTATTTTCAAGTCTTTTAAAGGCCTTCTCTGACACTGGTCGTATTATGCACAGACGCTTCGCAATATTGGACAATGTCACTGGGCATGTGATTAACGACAATTCTATATTATATCGAAAATTTAATTATCGATCAAAGTTTCCACCAATAACAGTTATGATGCCTACAATATCAAATTAAGACTGCATGGTAATATTTTGCAGATTCCTGAATGTTAATAACGCATTAAATAACGCATTAAATCATTGCGAAGGTTGTGTTTATGAATGATATAGCAAGGCCTACTGGTGGCGTGTTTTATATTTCTTTTTTTTTGGAGGGATGACCCACAAGGCTTCTTATACCTAAGGACACAAGAATAATGGTGTAAGAAGCCCCGCGGGGAGATCAAGCATTCGAGATATAATACTCTACTTACAAGCATCTCTCACACCCTGAAAAAATGTCAAAACCTACCTGATAGATCTGTGTAAATATTCAGTAGAAAATATCATTAGTAAGGAATTGTCAAAAGCTGTTTTGATCTATTGTCTGAAGAACAAGGATAAAACAAACAAGATATCAATAATTAAAAAACTGGATATTGCCCTTATCACATGCCCAACCACTAGAATTCTTGAAAGAAAACTAGATTAACATATTGCTATTGAACGTTTTCTTTCAATAGATGTCTTGGAATGTTGGCTACGACACATCCAAAAGTACTCAGGACTGTCGGTAGCTCATGTCCTTCAACCCACCCTGGTTTTCCATCCACTTCTTTCAAAACATACATCCCTCCCATCCAACTTTTGTCATCTTCTCCTCCGACAACAGCAATCGAATCTCCGTATTTCACGATTCCTGCTCCACAGAGGGCGTTAGGTAGTTCCGGCCCCACAGTCCAGGTGGCAGATGACGGGTCGTAAATCTCGACGGATGTCACACAATGTTCTGGAAGGAGTTCTTTTCTCCATTTATCACTCACCAAGGCGTTGCCTCCTGAAGTGGTTAAAAGTTTATCAGAAATTGTCTAATAGGCAGGGAAAATGAGCAGCTTTCACTCTTCATTTTCAACAAAGACATTAAAGAATTACTAAATGAGTACAATGATCTGTCTTCTAATATTGATGATTATTATCACTTTGCAAGGCTGTTACCTGGTGAATAGCTAAATTTTGAGGGCGGCTGTAGAGCGTATCAAAGATGGCAGCAAGCCAATATTGAATAATTGCCTGCACACTGGCCTAGCTGATGACGTCACCAGGTGGCTCACTACGTCACAAAGTTCAGAAAGTGATTATAATAATTATAACATTATTGTCATTCGTGCCCTATGCTGTTTGAGTGGCCCTCGCTTGATGTCCAGCAGCCCTCGGGCTTGCTGGACATCAGCTCGGGCCACTCAAACAGCATAGCGCCCTCTGAAATAGTGTTATTATTATTTTAGTACCATACTTTTTCAAATGGAATTGCTATTTTCACTATGCTTTTCTGATCCCCACTTCAAGCTTTGTTTGAAGACAAATCGTTTTTGTTTTTATAGTATTGCGTCACTAACGTTAATTGATTTTATATGAAATTATACACATTTATTGCCTATTGTGAAATTTTAAAATACCAGATGAATTAGCTTTTACTTATAACTGGTTACTAAAAAACCCTGGATTCAAATGAAAATATACTGTATTTTACTCGATTTGACATATTTACATATTTTGTAACGCGCCATCGAGTGACTTCAATGACAGTGCGCTATATAAGTATAAAAAAAACTTAAACTTATATTATATGAATTGTGAGTAAATTTAAAAACTGTGAACATTAAATTCAGTCCAGGAAAAGTTTCATTCACAGGCTGGAAGCTTCTTTAAATGGAACAGCAAAACGTAATCAGGGTAATTGCTCTTAGTTCTAAATTGACACGAATATGTATAGCGGTCTCACCTATGACATAGATTTTATCACCATAAACGACAGACCCAGCCAACGCTCGTGGGATCTTCATTGGAGCTAATTCCACCCAGCTATTATCGTGGACATCGTATCTGAGAAAGGAAGTATTTCTATGGTCAAACAATTCATATACACTAGAGCTAGTAATCGGTTCAATTTTTTGCAATCGATTAATCGGGTTTTCTGGCAACCGATTATTGATCAATAATCGATTATTTGATGTAACCCACACAAAGTGTTAATGAAGTGCTACATCAATATAATAGGTCTTTTTCTACTAAAAATCTATCAGTTTTCTTATGAATCATTAGTATTTTCAGCTCAATCCAGGTGGCAGCACTTGAACACCAAGGCCACCTGGCGGATTTTTGCGGCAAAACGGTTCGATTCGATTAATCGATAATCGTCAATAATCGCCGAGCCCTAATATACACATGTATGTTTATATAGAACAGCTGTATAACATTTTCGATTTGCAAACTATATGACAATATCAGGGAAACTTTTTGAATTCAGTAGTCAAAAAATCCTATTAGCAGAATATTTTGTAAAAGAAACGACAGTATTTATCTGTTTTTGCAGCCACAGGATGGGCTGGTCATCATGATTTGTGATTATATATAAAGCTTTTTTGTTTGTGAACGGACACATGCCACTTTCACAAAAAAAATTTCATTGGACTTGTTACAAAATATTGGGATTTTACAGATCAGTGGTTAGCCCAATTCAAATAAATGTAAAAATGCCTACATTTGCTGTTACTAAAGTATCCCAAATTTAAAAACATCCTGGCGTTTAAATAAAAAAACATCTGTACATTGTGTAAACAATGATAAAATTTTGCTGTCACAAGAAATACATTTTCATTTTAAATTCAAATAGGATAGCAATAATATTATACCGTTACCTGTATGCAACATTCACGATTTCATTTTGAGACTCTCCTCCGAAAACGTACAAAGAACCACGAAAGCTGACGGCAGTGAAGCATCTCAAGGCTTGGGGCATATCAGCCTTGGAAACCCATATATTGTGAGCAATGTCATACACCTCCACGCTGTCAAGTCGCCGAGTTTCATCTTGCCCTCCCAAGGCAATTATGTAACTGCGGAAAGAAGAAGAATAAAGAATAATCATTTCTAAGCAGTGCATTCCATGAGCATGTCACTGCAACATGAATGATATGGCAAGAGTAGATGCAATTTCACCACCTATTTGAAATAAATTAATGACGCAAGCCATGGAAATGCTTTGTTAAAATTTATATTGTTGAAAAGTAAGACATATTACATCATACCGACTTATTAATATAAGTAAAATATTGCATCTTAAAAGTTAAATATCAGTTGAGAAATGGAGAGAAAAAGTACCCCAAGAGGTCACTGACACCGTAGCAGATAAGTATTGTTTGATGACGTCATCTATATTGTTACGTCATCCATGCAACAATGGTGTAGTGACGTCGTCTTATCGACCTTTTATTTGCTACGGTCATAGTGCCTCCTGTAGGCTCTATTACTTAATATATATATATTCTCCCCATTGGCATAACTGTTTTACAAGGGTTCTTATTATGATCTTCCTAATAAGATGCCAGATAGGAGCTGTAATTGGACCTCTGCAGTGTATATGCAAAAGTCACGAAGGGCATATATATATCAGCTATGGAATCACATTCAGGGATGTGATTGATCAGTGATAAAAAAATCTGAAAATGTCAGGATGAACAAGTCCGGCGATACTCGTTGTCAGAGCCACTTCTCCCCCTCCCCTCAAAAAAAAAAAAAAAAAAAAAATTGAATTTGCACGAATCACGAGGGTCAATTTCAAATGCCAAAAAAAGCGGATTTCCGGAAAAAAAAACAGAAAAATCACATCCCTGACACTGACAATAGTGGTTTTTCACGGAAGGTTATCTGTATTTCCACCAGGCAGCTACGACAGAATAATGCAATTCTATTGGCTGAAAAAGTTCCCGCCCTTCAATGTGATTGGCTGAAGCAAAGTGCATCCTAGCATCATTATTTGTGGAGAGCATTTTAATGTATAGTTATATTTGACATCTTATCATTCAATTGATTTCTGTTACTTCCCTGTGAAACTTATCATGCTTAAATTTATGGAATCAGTTAGTTATAACCTACTAATTTTAAAAAGCCAAATGAGTGGTAAGAGGAGAAGAAAGACTTATGTCTTGCTGAATTCAGGGCTGCTCAGTGAAAATACTCTACTGAGCATTAATTGAATTGAAATAATTTATTTGGCAATAAACAAGAATACAGCATGATATTTTGTTATTTTTTTGGCATGATAAATTTAAAATTATTATATATTCTATTAGTGTTAAATTTGCCAGGAGACCCCGAAGAACCTCAGTGGGTTGTGTAAAGGGCCACCTTAAATTGATGCAATATTAATATTATAATACTAGAAAAAAAAATAAAAATTTTAATAATAATAGTATAAGTTAGTAAAAAAAAAATAGAAAGGAGAGAGTAATAATAATGATGAAAATAATAATGATAATAATATATGAATGAATTAACGGTGCACCATCATATCTGGCATACTACAGCCTAATACTACAAGTTTCAAAGTTTCCCCGACTCAGTCTCACCTGTCAACCACAGCAAGAACAAACTGCGATCTAGCTTGGCTCATTTTCGCCTTGACCTGCCAGGACCCAAACTGCTGATCGTACATAAAGAGGTTGCTTGAGACGCCCTCTGTTGCAAAAGGTCCTCGGTGGTTGATACGACGCACTGCGCCCCCTGCCAGGAAAATCTGTCCTTCTCCTGTGACGCACGCTGCTGCAATAAGTGAAACAAATAGTCATTCAAGACTTTAGTAGATGCACAAGAATTCTCCCTCAAGATATTTTTTTTATTGTTCTTATAACTTTTAGGGGATATAACCAACAAAAATGTTACTTTTCTTGCACGATCAGAGCAGATAAATAAAGCAAACAATTAAATTAATAAATCAATAAATCAATAGGCCCAATGGAGTTCTGTGCAGGGATTTAAGCAAGGGTCGTTCCATTTAAAAGTGTGGGGTGGACAGGAAAATTCTTAGACCCCCGCTCTTTTCGATGACCCCCCTTCCCCCGCACTGCCTCATTAATATATAATATTAATATATACTATCGATTATTATGAAACAAGTCTGGTACAGGGTCTCTTTTTAAAGATAGCTTTACTGGTTAAATTAAGATATTAAGTAAATACTGGTAAACCACGACCCCTCTTTTTCTCTTTGGGAGAACCCCCCTCCCCCGCTTTTTCAAAATCCTTCCTGTCCACCCCTACCCCACACTTTTAAGTGGAACAGCCCTTAGCAAATAGGTCTCATGGAGTACAAGTTAGTTTCGGCGGGTGGATTTAACTATTAAAATGAAGTAACTACTAATGTTTAACACTTGTAAGGATTATTGTACAAAATGATTTACCTGGCATGTAGACACTTGTCGGGAGTTTGCAAATGTGGTACACTTTAGGCTGATGTGGTACAAGCAACTCCATACTGTTGAATTTCCGCGTCAAATCTTGGCTGTAAGGATTTGCCATGACAACTATTCCTCTCTCATAGTCCATGCCCTGCCGTGGAACTAAGTTCAAGTCAAACTCGTGTTGTCTGTTTCGTAGCATATGGTAAGTCTTTACTTGATCCAAAATGCGACGAATGTCTGGGTCGCTACACAGTAACGGGTTTCCATCCACCTGCAATGCAATGAAACATTAAATGAAGGTTAGTTAGTTTCATTAAAAACGGCCCGTCAAATTGAACCTAGACAAAGCTAGTCAACTTCTGCTATACGATGCTACCTGCCACTAAATGGAACTATCTGGCTATAGCTGGCTACTCAAAGCTGGATCTACAAATACATATTTATGATACATTAAATCCATTTCTTACATTTAGCAAGCTTCATTGTTTTTCTGTGGTGGTAGGTGTTAGCCAACTATTAGCTAGAAGTAGACAGAAGCAGCTGGCTTTAGCAAGTTATAGCTACAGCCAGGAATAGGTAGCTACAGCTGTCTAAGAGTCAACCATATTTTATGAAACTAACTGTACTTATCAATGTCCACAAATTAAACATTTTACTGTATTTACGTACAGCTGTACAGTCAAGTACGATTATGGCAGGTTCTCATATACAAAACATTCTTGTATATTTCTATGTCAATAATATACGTAAGAGATAAATTTGCATAATCAAAAATGCTTCTTCACTACATCACAACAACTTTTGCAATACTGAACATGAGGAACTCGCGTAAAAAACCTCATCAACATTGAAACTAAGTACATGTAAAGCCATGCCTATAAGGCGACGGTTTTTTTTTTTATCTTTCGTTTCTCGACACCGTCGGCCAAACTTTTGCAGTGCCGCTCAATTAATAAATCAATGGATATGGTATATCCATTGATTTATTAATTGAAAAAATGTATAAAAAAAACACTTTCTGGGGGTTTTTTTAAATTTTCCGACCGACCGTCTCATGAAAAACGGTCCGAGAAAGTTACGCGAAACATAAGATCGAAAAACCGAGGCCTTACTGGCTAAAAATAATCGAATAATGTATCTACATTGAATTTTTTAAAATTTATCTAACCCTTACCCTATCACAGAAGTAATAAGAATTGATGCAAGCGAATCTGACACATTTCATCACAGCCGATAAATGCTGCACCCTCTCTTGGGGGTTATACTTAATCCAACCGAGCGCGGCTTCATACACAACTTGTTCCTCGGTAGCATTTAGTCTGTTGTCACTGAGAATCTCACAGACTTGCTCCATGGGCAGTTGGATGAATTCTATCTCACAGCACAGTGTACTGAAACGTACATAACACGCATGATTAAAAACAGATATAAAGAAGAACAGAAGTTTAAGTCAGGAATTTGTAATACATTTTGAGACTCGTTTCTGAATACATTCCCTGCTCAGAGCTTCATTTCTCAAAAATACATAAAACAACAGTAGAAACAACCTAAAGTAAGGTTTTTACATGCAATATACAGCAGTAATATCAAAACAGAGAATCAGTGTTCCAGCTAGGACTTCATTTGGGCATGGCCCAGAATAATAGGGCATCTAAAAAGACTCATATAGGACGCCGAGCTAGTTGAAGAGCAAAAAAATAAATAAATCTTCGGAAAAAGTGCAGTATAGCGGACCCAAATTAATGACCATATTTAGTGAGCCTCGTTGCCGTACTTATGACGTCAAATCCTTGAATTCAATGAGTGACGTCACAAACTATTGACGGTGGTTTTCTTGTTCACGGTAAGAGTGCAGTTTATTTTCTCTTTTTCTTGAGGGCTACCGCCCCCAAACCCCTGCTAACCTACAAAAATATTATTCTTATTGTGCTAGAACTTCAAAAATTGCGCATAATAAGGATATATTTTATACTGCATGGATGCCATATGGGCATAAATTTGGGTCCGCTATACTGCACTAAACCCAAATCTTCGCTTTTTTTTCGAGCATGGTATTGGTGCAAGAGGTGTCGGGCATGGCGCAGCCTAGCTCAAACCCACATAGAACCAAACGTTCACAAACACCAATCAAACGTTCATTAAATGTTATTCTGATGTACCTGACTGTTTGCAAACAGTTGTGTAACGTTTGCCCTGTTTGTTTTCAAATGGCCTAGCTGTAACACTAAGAATTTTGAAAAATGAGTGAAATCATATGCAATACAACAAAGTAAAAATAAAGATGTATACAAGTTTTTGAAGCATGGAGACTTATGGCTTCATTTCAAAGGCTAAGTATACTAATGCATTATCATATACAAGTCCTGATATTTGGCTTGGTTAATTTTTATATGTCATTACATTGTCCTGCTTTTGACAAATAGTAATGTCATCAAAATAGTTTCCGTTTCATAATTATATATATAATGAACAAGATGTTGTCATACCTGAAATTGCTGTTGAGAATTTCACTGGCTTTGGCAGCTAAAATATCACAGTGGTGGGCACGAGCAAAGAAATAAACGCCCACACAATTGCTAACTGTGATGTGCTTTATCATGAACTCTGCACAACCGTTCCGTAATGAAATCATCTGGAATAAGTTTGCTGCTGACAATAGGCTTTGCACGGTGTCTTCTGTGAGTTGAACCTGACCAGTATATATGTAGTCAAGTATAGCCTTCATGGTCCCACTCTTCATCTCCATAATGGGAATGCGCGTCATCTGACTTTCCGCAAGTTCGTGTGTGAACATTGCCATGAAGAAAGGACTGGAAATTAATTAATGCAAATAAAGTAACATGTTAGAAAAGTGAGAAAGGATTGACCAAAACTTCTAGTATTGTGTAAAGGTGTAAAACAATGTACAACATTAACGCTTGTTTGATCAACCTGGGGCAAGAGAAAGTGTCTATCTAATGCAAGTGATAATTTAAGGAAAGTTACATGTAAAACTCCCTAATTTATTCCTAGAAATAATCAATTTATTCCTAGAAATAATCAATTTATTACTAGAAATAATCAATTTATTCCCAGAAATAACCAATCAAGTCAGAATATCATAAGAGAAAATAAATTGATGTCATGTCCAGCATGACTGCATTGTTTCCAATATGACAATAGAAGTCGTACGAGGCATTTTATCAAATAATATATTATTAACCATTAAATTAATTACATAGGCACAATTTTTTGGTGAAAATAAGCAACCCAAGCACTGAATAATATACCAAGTATAAAGTGCAGCCCTACCATTACCTTATTATATCATATTTGCTTATGGTAGCAAAATCAAAGTGGCGTTATTTCTGGAGCATTATTACATTGTTATCAAAGTATTAGAACCCAATGAAGTTTTTTTAATTTGAGGTGGTCTCAATCGCGGGGTCATCTCTACTTGCTGCACAGGCCGCAAATCGAGTTATCCATACAGACAATAAAACAACAACATATTCATATTTACTTCATAATAATATTCACTTGGTACTATCAATAAAGTAGATCCCATCACAAATTACCTTGAAATAGCCAGCACATTTTTGTGGCATGGGAACTCATTCTCTCCGACCAGTAAAGTGACATCAACAAACTGTTTGTTCTCATAGAGGGCAGACATCCCTTTGAGTAGAGAGTTTGCTCTTGCGGGGTCCACAAACATGTTGTCAGGGAGGCCCTGGTCACTCGCTGGGGACGTGAAACTTCCCTCCATCTCACTGACCCTCTACGGTCCTCAGGGGTCATCAAGAACTTTTCCGACAAGGCGACGCAAGAAATACTAGGAGTTGAAGCTTTGACACTGTCATGTTGTCAGCTCGCACTGGCTAATCTCCATAATCTGTAGAGTAAAACAGTAATATATATATATGTTTTATTGACATTTTAAATATCAAAGTTTGATACATTGTCACAAATATACGTGTAAGACTCAGATCAGGGTCCAGCCCCAAATCAGGGGCCAATCCCTAATTAAGGGCCAGATCATCGTAGATGACGTCACTAAACCATTCACCTCTATAGCCTCTGCACAGTGAATAACTCTTATCGGACTTCTTTCTTACTTTCTTTTTTTAAGGGTCGAAGCATTTTTTTTTCAAATATGATTATCACATAATCTCGCCTTCTGGGCTTTTTTTCTGCATTTATTTTAAATGTCTCGTTTTATTTTATTTATTCATTTTATTGCTTCATCATATCTTTATCTATTTTGTTTTGATTTATGATAGTGCTGTTCCATCATTAAAATATTAAGAAAATACTGGTCAACTGGCCCTCCCTCTCCTTTTTAAAATTTTTTTCTGGTCCTGCTAACTCAAGAGTTCTGCTGGAGTGGTGAATGACTGAGTTTTGCGCTTTCCAACAATTTTACATTAAAATGTTAAAGATTTATTTTGGTTCTCTTAGAGTGAGACAAATTAAAATATGAAGAAGAAAATACTCAAGTCTAAGGAGTGAGACAACCAAATGAGTATGACTTGGCATATCTGCCTAATTTATTAAAATTCAATGAATCAACAAATGATCAATGCATGATTGCGGTGTGAATCATGAATACATGTGATAGAAAGCGACTAGAGCTGACCGACTCATATTACGTTCAAATCTTAAACCATTTAAAATTCAGCATGCAATGCCCTTGACACAAATGTTAAACAATTCGTCGCTCGCGCTCCAGTCTATAATTTTCCAATATAACAATTATTTGCGAAGATCTTACCGAAAACATGCTCACAGACCTAAACGCTCTAATTTCGCTCACGTTAATGAATTTGTCGCACACTAGATGGCGCATTCGGCAAAACGCCATCTGTCGCATTGCGCCAGAAACAGGACCTCGTCTGCAATTTCTAAGTTTCAGTTGGCTCAACGTGCTTTTATGGGTTTTGCACATGGCACACTTATGGCCTAATTAATATAGATAGAGCTTGGTAATATTTTTCAAAACTATACGGTTTTACCAGCCCCAGTGCTAACCTGTTACTGCAAAACATAAATAGTTTCTTATGATGCTCAAATAATGAACAGTCTGGTTTGAATCTGTATCGAAGATAATAAGCATTTAAGGGTCCTCAAAAGCTAAATTCATCATGGCTGCCATGGCTAGACTCCCTCTTTCTCCACGAGATTGGTTGTAAATTTCAAAGTAGCACTCTTCCAGATTCTGCAGATGCCTGAAAAGAAAAAGGCAGCCATCTAGTTTTAGTAAATACATTGTAATTATGATCAGATTGTCTGCTGACACAGTGCTGCACATGGTAATACTCAGGTATGGCATATCATCTGAGATCACCAGCCAATCAGATCATCTGTTAGATCACCAGCCAATCAGATCATGTGATTGAGATCACATGCGCAGAGTCAATAATTTTTCTCAGTTTTGACACTTGTAAGAGTTCCTTGATAATTGACACTCGTAAAATATGCTATATCCTTGTGTGTCTTCTATTGTTTGCAACATAAAGTCTTCAAATCACTGTTTTACTGCCTTGGACTCTTCTGACTCAGGTGTAGATATCTACAGTAATATTCATAAGCAGACACCCGATTCAGCAATGGATGGAGGCTCAAATACACAGAACTACAGCTTTTTAGAGTTCCATTGTGCAGAATCTCTTTGTAGCATAACAAATGGTCAACGTAGGCTGAAATATAAAATAATCTCAAATAAATATGAAAATATCAAATAAAAAGATATATATAGATGCCTACTACATGGCACTGTATCATTTAGTTGATTTTTGTTATTTTTCTGCGAAAGTTATATTTATTGAGTAAGTCTGTGATTATCTTCTATGTCTGAAAAGCAAAATGAGTAATAAGAGGAGAGGAAAGACTTATGTCTTGCTGAACTCTGGGCTGTTCAGTGAAAATACTTTTTTGTGTTGACCTTTTTAAAATAAAAACTTAAAATTAAGGAAAAGATGAGTTTACCGAACTTCCTGCTCGATCATGTCTATTTTGAAGCAAGTTCAAATTGTACAAAAAAAGTCCATTTTCTGATCTTGCTCTAATAGTTCTACTCTATCCAGGGTATATTACCCCACAATTAAGCCACACCGAATTTCAAATATACAAGCACTCCACAACTTACAAGCATCTTTGTGGGGACTGCTTTAAATATAATCTATAGACTGAGTATACACACACCCTGTTCATAACAATTAATGTACACATTTAAACATCTCAAACGATTTATTGGTCTGCTTTTGGTTTCTTTATGGTAGTGTATTGCACTTTCTTGCATGAGTTGCATCTACATGTCATGCATGTTATAATTATATACTTTTTGCAGACATATTTTAGATATTTAGACTATTGGCCTGCGGACAAACAAGTTATTCAGCTTGAAAATATCAATGGAGATCAAGGGCATGGCTAAACTGGTAATTTTGTGAATGCGGAATTATATCTATCACGTAAAATATCAGGAGATCCCGGGTGATATGGGTCGGGTGATCTTTCATATCACACGGAATGACGCTCATCATGCTCATGTAGTCTACAGTTAGTTTCATAAAATACGGTCGACTCTAGCTGTCTGTAGTGACCTGTACCTGGCTGTGGTATAAACATGCTAAAGCCAGCTGCTTCTGTCCACTTCTATAGCTAATAGTCGGCTTACATCTATGACCAGATAAATATAAACCTTGGTTAATGAAAGAAATTAATCTAATATATCATAAATATGTACTTTTAAGTCCGGTTTTGAGTAGCCAGCTATTACAGCTTTGTCTAGTGTGCCCAATTAAGGAACTCAAGACGTTACTTCCCAAATAAAGACAAAGCCCGTATGTCCAAAAAATGCCAGTGTGAATACAGTTGATAAGACTATAATTTATATATCACATGTTTATTTTTGGAATACAGAAATTTATTCCACGAAGTTGAAATTAACCAACTGAGTGGAATAATTCTTGTATTTTCAAAATATCGACATGTGATACACAATTTTATCCTCTATCTTTTTCCAAACACCTAAAAATAAGGTAGGAACATATTTGACAGTCGTGATCATTTTCGAGCTGTGAGTAGTAGGTTTATGGGTTCGCAAAGTGTATTGAAAAACATTAACAGAACAGGACAAGATATGGTAAAATGAAAAATTCAAATCATTTCATCAAAGACATCCAAGATCACAGAAAGTCAAAAATTTGACAGTTTGACATAACCTCTAACTTAACCCCTGACCTTCGGGCATCTCCCTGTCACTCAAATAGAGGGTTGAAAGGGAAAAGGGTAGACTTTTTTACCCCTCAAGAAGCAGCCCCTTGGGTGACACTTTTACCCCATTCTTTTAAACAATTAATGTTCACTTAAATGATATTTATTACAACTGATTGGAAATTGAACTTAAGAGAGCTTGAAGGGTGTATTCCTGCTATTAAATGTGATATTAAGATCATTAGATTTACAATATTTCAAAACTGTGAATAAAAGTAAAAATATCCTAGAATAACTATGTTATTATCATAAGATATGTGCATCTTGCCCAAGTGTGCTATCATTTGTTAGTTAATATAGTAGTGTACATATATATCAATTATGAGGTTTACTAAAAGGTTTGACCAAATTTCTCTCATTTACTGTTATTTTCATATCAAAGGAGCAAAACCCCTTCTTGAGAAATTGATACCATGTGACATAGCCCCCCCCCCCCTAGAAAGGAAGGGTGAAGATTTCTAGATAGCTGAGGGATTTACAGTGAAACCTTTCATGTAAGAATATCCAATATTAAAATCCCCTCAATATTAAGACCCCTTTGCAAAACTATAACCATGATGTAAAAATATCCCGGAATTACGACCTCCATGATAATAAGTCCACTTCAAACCATTTCAGTGATTACCTAGAGTGAAAACATAAGTGGGGTTCCACTGTAGTTAAAATATGTGTAAGCTGCAGTGACCTGCATTCTTATTAGACTGTGTGTGTGTTTCCATCAGTGTAGGTGGTTGTGTACATCAAACATAAAGGATATCATATTAGGAATTTTGAGATTTAATGCAAGTTTAAGAGTTCATGTACTGGAAGGTAAGTTTATTTGTCATTTATGATATTTGCATGTCAAAGACAAAGCTAAATGGTTTGCAATTCATATACATACTGATACATGAAAGAAGGAAGTTTTCTGTTACAGTATAGCTCAGTATATCCAAGATTTAAGAAATAAAAACCAACTGTTTGGTTCTGTGCATATAATGACAAGAATCAAGAACTACAGAGCTCTCTAGTTCCTGATTGATATTTTTGAGAGGTGTGCAGTATTTACACCATTCTCTTGAAAAATTTATATTAAAATAATTCAGGTAGCATATATATGATAATTGATCAGAAGTTTAGCCTAGGGCTGATTAAAGACCAAAGGGAATATTGTGGAACCTAATGATTAAGTTCATATTTTAATTTTTGTTCCCTGTGCACTATGCAAGATTCTAAAACTGAGCCTAAATCATGATATTAAGATCACTACTTCAGTGGTTCCAAGGGGTGGAGTCTTCTCTGTATATGATATGATATGATATGATATGATATGATATGATATGATATGATATGATATGATATGATATGATATGATATGATATGATATGATATGATTACTAAGGGTGAGCATAACAGGGATTCCACTGTAGCTAAATGTTGGTCCCATTCTCTGAGCTTCAGCACTGACCTGCATTCATTCATTCATTCAGCATTTGTTCAGACTGCTTTGAAGAAACATACATGTATGTTTCTTTCAAGCAGTGTCCATCAGTGCAGACATTTGTATCAAACATATATACATATATATATATATATATATATATATATATATAGGATTTACTGGAATGTACAATACCCCCACAATGAACTTTTTACTGAATATTGCCAAAAATATTATCTTTAAAATGATTTAGGTTCCAGGTTGGTGCATGTTGTCATACATTAACAATTTGACATTGAATTTAATGAAAATTGTGTTTTATTTTTTTCAGAATTTTGTATCCCATTTTCTTTGAAACTGCATTTGTAAACCATATTTCATTCAAATATTGTTCTTGGTATAGCCATTCAAAAATGGTGTTTCTCAAAAACGACCAAAATGAAAAAGCTATTTCAAGCAGACAGAATATTATGGAAATTCAACCTGTACCTCTCAAAGTTTGTCTGGCAAAAGTAATGAGGCCAAATCTAAAGCATATCCATTTTAGAGGTCTTAACTTGAATAGTTTTTAAGATATAATAATTTATAAACTGCATTTCATATGACATTGCCAAAATATTTTCTTCTAAACTGCATTTGTAAACCATATTTCATTCATGGTACTAATAAAACCCATATAGAAGAACTCATTTTTAAAATTTCAGCCTTCTACATGAAATATTGTTCTTGGTATAGCCATTCAAAAATGGTGTTTCTCAAAAACGACCAAAATGAAAAAGCTATTTCAAGCAGACAGAATATTATGGAAATTCAACCTGTACCTCTCAAAGTTTGTCTGGCAAAAGTAATGGGGTCAAATCTAAAGCATATCCATTTTAGAGGTCTTAACTTGAATGGTTTTTAAGATATAATAATTTAAAAACTTCATTTCATATGACATTGCCAAAATATTTTCTTCTAAACTGCATTTTTAAACCATATTTCATTCATGGTACTAATAAAACCCATATAGAAGAACTCATTTTTAAAATTTCAGCCTTCTACATGAAATATTGTTCTTGGTATAGCCATTCAAAAATGGTGTTTCTCAAAAATGACCAAAATGAAAAAGCTATTTCAAGGAGACAGAATATTATGGAAATTCAACCTGTACCTCTCAAAGTTTGTCTGGCAAAAGTAATGGGGCCAAATCTAAAGCATATCCATTTTAGAGGTCTTAACTTGAATAGTTTTTAAGATATAATAATTTAAAAACTGCATTTCATATGACATTACCAAAATGAGTGCAAAAAACGGCTAAATCTTAAACTCTTCTATGATTTTTCTAGTCAAAACGAGAAAATGTATTGATCTTAAATTTTGCACACCTCCTATAAACTAATGTAGCTTTGCCTCAGAATTTTTTAAGGCAAATCTGAGATGGTGAGGTGGAAAAATTTTCATAAATATTTTTGAATTGACACGGAATGACTCAAATTTAATTAAGTTCATATTTTAATTTGTGTTCCCTGTGCACTATGCAAGATTCTAAAACTGAGTCTAAAACATGATATTAGGATTACTACTTCAGTAGTTCCAAGGGGTGGATCCCCTATGTATATCATATCATATCATATCATTATGAATAATATAGTGTCTTTCCTATGGTAAAGATAGTAGGTGAATTATTTATAATTATTACACAGTTTAATACCCTCATTCTAACATTATTATGAATTAAGCTATACAATTAAAATATCCAAACCATCCAAGATTATCTTAAACCCAGTAAAGTTCCAGTACATATGTAACTAACCATTAAATAATGAATTTTGACAGATCCATTACAAATGTCATGACCTTTGACATGTCTATAATTGATTCCAGGTTAGATCTTGAAAGGGGTAAAACCAAATACCTTGTTTCTAAAACAGGTATGAAATAATGTGGATAAAATTTGCATTAATCATATTTAAGTGCTTAAGGTCCTTGGTCATATTGAAACTCAAAATCCAATAAGATATCAGGAATTCAAAGATTTGTAAACCAACTACAACTGTATACAAACAAATATTTTTCACTGCATTCAACTATGAGAAAGTATGAAAGGCAGAGTGGTAATTATCAGGGTCTATTAATACCAAACCTTTGAGTTACCACATGTATGTCTCAAGGACATGATCCCTGTTATCACACAATACACTTTCATATCATATAAAGACAATTTCATATGTTTTTGTTTAACACGAACAAGAATACATCATGATAAAATACTTAACAATTTTAGAACTTTTCAACAAACTTAAAACAATTTTAGAACTATGCAACACACTTAAAACATTTACAAACTATAAAAATTGTCATAGTTTACAACACTGAACATATGTCAAACTTCACAAATACATTAAAACTTGAACCAAAAATTATAACTGCACACTTCTTGAGACACCCCATCAATCAACTCTCAATAGGGGCAAGAACTTGCCTTAGAGGGCTACACTTTCCATATCTATCTATCTATCTTTGTTTCTCATTTAAATCACAAAACTAAACACAAATCATATTTACAAATTATTTACAATTTTTTACCAAAATTACAATATATTATGTTACTTACACTAGAAAAATAAGAGATTTGTTGACTTATTCAAGATATTTGACCAATAAAACTGAAAAAACTAAGACTAAGATCTGAAATCTCCCTTTAACTAACCATAGATAACCAATTATTTGACTGATCTTAAACTGCACTGTCCTTGTAATCTCAGTCTTATTAATTGGTTCTTCCAAATATATCTTAAATGATTACCCCATTATCAGCAACTAAAATATACAAACATCCATAAACATAAATATAAGTACTTATTACCCAAAGTGAAACTTCAACACAAAACTAGAAAATAGCCATAGTTAAAATCTTCTTATAACTCCTTTTTAAATTGTCATAGGTAACCTAATTTTACTGATAATTATTTCACACTAACCCTAATTATGTAACTTCCATCTATCTACGGTCATCTTGTAATGTTAACCATCATGTTTTTCTAGGTTAATCCCTAATTATTGGTCTGAAAATGTTCAAATCTGTTCATACAGTGACAAGTATCCCTATTGCATGCAGATGTTTTTCAGGAACAACATGATCAAAGTAATGAATTACAAGACATTTTTTGTTAATGCATCAAATTTGTTTAATGTATTTCAATATAAGAGACTTCAGTTTCATGGAAGATAGTCACAATTTAAGTTTGTTACAAACAACCTGATCTGATCTTGTCACATTATTTGTTTTAGCAGAAAGCATATGATCATGTGACTTGAACAAAACAAGAATAAAGTATAGTTTAGCTTTTTACTTTCCTATGTTGACTTATACCATGTCTCCATTCTTATACTAAATTGGTAAAATACTGATAGCACCACTGTAAAATCACTCCAAGACATTGACAAAACACAAACTACTAGATAAATTCATATTACAGCTAGAAAATACATGTTTAATTATATAATTAGGACGTGCTTAATGGATATTCACAAGCTTATAGTAATAAAACTGCTGCAAGAAATCACACTTATGCCATGGCTCCGACATATGAATATCGTAAATTATACACTATTTGGATAATTGATTACAAGAATAAGGGATTATCCTTAATAGGAGTCAGTTTGTTTTTAATACTTTGCTAGTTTTGAACTTCTTGATGTAGCAAAATCTCAAGGACTGTATAGGTAAAGTCCATAAAATCATATATAATGCAATAAGAGTTTTAGTCAGTGACTTCAAAAGAATACAATGACACTTACAAATTACAAAAGTCATGTGTGAAATGACAATCTATTTGTTTAATTTCCTTCAGAGTTTATGGTAAAATATTGATTTTTACTTTCAGATTCATGATATTATGCTTTATGTGCACTACTGACTGACTATTTGATAAGCACAAGCTACAAAATATTCATGTTATTAATTATATGAGAAAAATAACTGCTTATACAAAGAGTATGTTAAGCAAGTTGCACACAAAGAACATCCCTGAATGCAATATCACACACACTCAATTTCCATGGCATGATGTTATATTTGATATTAGAAACAAGCAAACATTTTGTTTGAAGCTTATTAGTCCCTATTCTATTCAACATTGATGCTTAGAATCATTACCATTGATTACTTAGCTAGCAAATTGGTTCCACTAAATGATTTTAACTTTATTTATTGAACCAAGTAGTGACTTAGATGTTGGAATGTGTAGCAAAGTGTTACAACTTAAATATAAGTTTGCATGTTATCTGTGATCTAAACCATAAAAATTATGATTTTGAATAAAGTATCATTTAAATTCAGCTTTTATTTCAGCAATGTATGATTATCATGGTTCATACTAACTAATGAATCTTTCTATTAATTATTTATTGTTTATCAGACCAGAGCTCAGTTTTCTAAGTTAATTGATACCATAATTTCCTACAAAAGTGTGTGGAGACAGCATTTATTGACACTGTTATTACCAATCCATAACTTCATTTAGTATCCTTAGGAGTGGTACATGAGTCTTTTCTTATCTTATGCATATCCAATACCTCAACTTGACTTGTATGAAAAGACAGAATCTATAATAGGAATGTATTGTGCCAACTTAATCTCAAGCACTCTGACAGATAATAATAATAATTGTAGAAATCCTCCATAAACAATCTAAAAACTTTTAATCAAATTGAATATGATCCAAAACTTTTACCACACAGTCGAAATGTTTAAATTTAACCAGTTCATAATATGTTTTGCATGTATGTTATTATATTTAACACCACAAAAAACAAGCAAAAGGTTGTTTGAAACACAGACATTTGCCAAAATATATGACATTGCTCAGTGATGACACACTTATACTTTAACTAATACCAAGGCTACTGGCTGCCTTAATTGGCTTCTCATCTCAAGAGGAAGCTATGTCATTTGCAATAGCCAATCAGAATGTAGCTGAATACATTAGGAAGTGCCCTGAGCTTGATGGCAATTATTTTGCTAGTTTACCAGTTAGACTTAAATACAAACAAATTAGCTTAATATCATATAGGCTGGCTTATGGCATTGAATGTCTAACAGTGAAATTGCATATCAATTTGTTTTGTTTGCATTGAATACACTCAATTCTTAAACAAAGATTACTCAGTTAGGTCACTTAATTGGCTTAAAGCTGACAGCACACCGTGCTTGGGAGATATTGACCAATCAGGAAGCACCATCATGTGTGTAGATGGTGAAATATGAAAATAAGGTGCCATAAGAGATGAGAATTGAACATTTCCCAGCGTACAGACAAGGAATTCTTTGTATATAAGTGGTAAATACCCATTAATAATGGAAGTTATCGCTTAGAATAAGAAGGAAAATTATTTTTGTGTATAATATAGCCCTTTTTGATGTGTAATATGATGTTATTGACTGAAACGGGCTACACCCTTGAAGACAGTTGCACAGGGGGAGTAAAAGTTGTTCTTGAAAAAGTCAGTAGCTTTGGACTTATAGTATACTAGCTTGCTAAGGGCTGTCATAATGGCAAACGCCTGTGTTTGAAACCTTTCAGACTCCTAATTATTTGATTCAAATGATTAATTGGAGGATTCAAAGTGAAACTTTACAACCCAACTTAAAATCAAAAACTTTTAATAAATTAATTCGCATTAACTTAATGATACTTTTCTGAAACTTAGCTAATATGTTAATGTGAAAGGTTTCAAACACAGGCGTTTGCCATTATGACAGCCCTTAGCAAGCTAGTATACTATAAGTCCAAAGCTACTGACTTTTTCAAGAACAACTTTTACTCCCCCTGTGCAACTGTCTTCAAGGATGTAGCCCGTTTCAGTCAATAACATCATATTACACATCAAAAAGGGCTATATTATAGACAAAAATAATTTTCCTTCTTATTCTAAGCGATAACTTCCATTATTAATGGGTATTTACCACTTATATACAAAGAATTCCTTGTCTGTACGCTGGGAAATGTTCAATTCTCATCTCTTATGGCACCTTATTTTCATATTTCACCATCTACACACATGATGGTGCTTCCTGATTGGTCAATATCTCCCAAGCACGGTGTGCTGTCAGCTTTAAGCCAATTAAGTGACCTAACTGAGTAATCTTTGTTTAAGAATTGAGTGTATTCAATGCAAACAAAACAAATTGATATGCAATTTCACTGTTAGACATTCAATGCCATAAGCCAGCCTATATGATATTAAGCTAATTTGTTTGTATTTAAGTCTAACTGGTAAACTAGCAAAATAATTGCCATCAAGCTCAGGGCACTTCCTAATGTATTCAGCTACATTCTGATTGGCTATTGCAAATGACATAGCTTCCTCTTGAGATGAGAAGCCAATTAAGGCAGCCAGTAGCCTTGGTATTAGTTAAAGTATAAGTGTGTCATCACTGAGCAATGTCATATATTTTGGCAAATGTCTGTGTTTCAAACAACCTTTTGCTTGTTTTTTGTGGTGTTAAATATAATAACATACATGCAAAACATATTATGAACTGGTTAAATTTAAACATTTCGACTGTGTGGTAAAAGTTTTGGATCATATTCAATTTGATTAAAAGTTTTTAGATTGTTTATGGAGGATTTCTACAATTATTATTATTATCTGTCAGAGTGCTTGAGATTAAGTTGGCACAATACATTCCTATTATAGATTCTGTCTTTTCATACAAGTCAAGTTGAGGTATTGGATATGCATAAGATAAGAAAAGACTCATGTACCACTCCTAAGGATACTAAATGAAGTTATGGATTGGTAATAACAGTGTCAATAAATGCTGTCTCCACACACTTTTGTAGGAAATTATGGTATCAATTAACTTAGAAAACTAAGCTCTGGTCTGATAAACAATAAATAATTAATAGAAAGATTCATTAGTTAGTATGAACCATGATAATCATACATTGCTGAAATAAAAGCTGAATTTAAATGATACTTTATTCAAAATCATAATTTTTATGGTTTAGATCACAGATAACATGCAAACTTATATTTAAGTTGTAACACTTTGCTACACATTCCAACATCTAAGTCACTACTTGGTTCAATAAATAAAGTTAAAATCATTTAGTGGAACCAATTTGCTAGCTAAGTAATCAATGGTAATGATTCTAAGCATCAATGTTGAATAGAATAGGGACTAATAAGCTTCAAACAAAATGTTTGCTTGTTTCTAATATCAAATATAACATCATGCCATGGAAATTGAGTGTGTGTGATATTGCATTCAGGGATGTTCTTTGTGTGCAACTTGCTTAACATACTCTTTGTATAAGCAGTTATTTTTCTCATATAATTAATAACATGAATATTTTGTAGCTTGTGCTTATCAAATAGTCAGTCAGTAGTGCACATAAAGCATAATATCATGAATCTGAAAGTAAAAATCAATATTTTACCATAAACTCTGAAGGAAATTAAACAAATAGATTGTTATTTCACACATGACTTTTGTAATTTGTAAGTGTCACTGTATTCTTTTGAAGTCACTGACTAAAACTCTTATTGCATTATATATGATTTTATGGACTTTACCTATACAGTCCTTGAGATTTTGCTACATCAAGAAGTTCAAAACTAGCAAAGTATTAAAAACAAACTGACTCCTATTAAGGATAATCCCTTATTCTTGTAATCAATTATCCAAATAGTGTATAATTTACGATATTCATATGTCGGAGCCATGGCATAAGTGTGATTTCTTGCAGCAGTTTTATTACTATAAGCTTGTGAATATCCATTAAGCACGTCCTAATTATATAATTAAACATGTATTTTCTAGCTGTAATATGAATTTATCTAGTAGTTTGTGTTTTGTCAATGTCTTGGAGTGATTTTACAGTGGTGCTATCAGTATTTTACCAATTTAGTATAAGAATGGAGACATGGTATAAGTCAACATAGGAAATTAAAAAGCTAAACTATACTTTATTCTTGTTTTGTTCAAGTCACATGATCATATGCTTTCTGCTAAAACAAATAATGTGACAAGATCAGATCAGGTTGTTTGTAACAAACTTAAATTGTGACTATCTTCCATGAAACTGAAGTCTCTTATATTGAAATACATTAAACAAATTTGATGCATTAACAAAAAATGTCTGGTAATTCATTACTTTGATCATGTTGTTCCTGAAAAACATCTGCATGCAATAGGGATACTTGTCACTGTATGAACAGATTTGAACATTTTCAGACCAATAATTAGGGATTAACCTAGAAAAACATGATGGTTAACATTACAAGATGGCCGTAGATAGATGGAAGTTACATAATTAGGGTTAGTGTGAAATAATTATCAGTAAAATTAGGTTACCTATGACAATTTAAAAAGGAGTTATAAGAAGATTTTAACTATGGCTATTTTCTAGTTTTGTGTTGAAGTTTCACTTTGGGTAATAAGTACTTATATTTATGTTTATGGATGTTTGTATATTTTAGTTGCTGATAATGGGGTAATCATTTAAGATATATTTGGAAGAACCAATTAATAAGACTGAGATTACAAGGACAGTGCAGTTTAAGATCAGTCAAATAATTGGTTATCTATGGTTAGTTAAAGGGAGATTTCAGATCTTAGTCTTAGTTTTTTTGGTTTTATTGGTCAAATATCTTGAATAAGTCAACAAATCTCTTATTTTTCTAGTGTAAGTAACATAATATATTGTAATTTTGGTAAAAAATTGTAAATAATTTGTAAATATGATTTGTGTTTAGTTTTGTGATTTAAATGAGAAACAAAGATAGATAGATAGATATGGAAAGTGTAGCCCTCTAAGGCAAGTTCTTGCCCCTATTGAGAGTTGATTAATGGGGTGTCTCAAGAAGTGTGCAGTTATAATTTTTGGTTCAAGTTTTAATGTATTTGTGAAGTTTGACATATGTTCAGTGTTGTAAACTATGACAATTTTTATAGTTTGTAAATGTTTTAAGTGTGTTGCATAGTTCTAAAATTGTTTTAAGTTTGTTGCAAAGTTCTAAAATTGTTAAGTATTTTATCATGATGTATTCTTGTTCGTGTTAAACAAAAACATATGAAATTGTCTTTATATGATATGAAAGTGTATTGTGTGATAACAGGGATCATGTCCTTGAGACATACATGTGGTAACTCAAAGGTTTGGTATTAATAGACCCTGATAATTACCACTCTGCCTTTCATACTTTCTCATAGTTGAATGCAGTGAAAAATATTTGTTTGTATACAGTTGTAGTTGGTTTACAAATCTTTGAATTCCTGATATCTTATTGGATTTTGAGTTTCAATATGACCAAGGACCTTAAGCACTTAAATATGATTAATGCAAATTTTATCCACATTATTTCATACCTGTTTTAGAAACAAGGTATTTGGTTTTACCCCTTTCAAGATCTAACCTGGAATCAATTATAGACATGTCAAAGGTCATGACATTTGTAATGGATCTGTCAAAATTCATTATTTAATGGTTAGTTACATATGTACTGGAACTTTACTGGGTTTAAGATAATCTTGGATGGTTTGGATATTTTAATTGTATAGCTTAATTCATAATAATGTTAGAATGAGGGTATTAAACTGTGTAATAATTATAAATAATTCACCTACTATCTTTACCATAGGAAAGACACTATATTATTCATAATGATATGATATGATATGATATACATAGGGGATCCACCCCTTGGAACTACTGAAGTAGTAATCCTAATATCATGTTTTAGACTCAGTTTTAGAATCTTGCATAGTGCACAGGGAACACAAATTAAAATATGAACTTAATTAAATTTGAGTCATTCCGTGTCAATTCAAAAATATTTATGAAAATTTTTCCACCTCACCATCTCAGATTTGCCTTAAAAAATTCTGAGGCAAAGCTACATTAGTTTATAGGAGGTGTGCAAAATTTAAGATCAATACATTTTCTCGTTTTGACTAGAAAAATCATAGAAGAGTTTAAGATTTAGCCGTTTTTTGCACTCATTTTGGTAATGTCATATGAAATGCAGTTTTTAAATTATTATATCTTAAAAACTATTCAAGTTAAGACCTCTAAAATGGATATGCTTTAGATTTGGCCCCATTACTTTTGCCAGACAAACTTTGAGAGGTACAGGTTGAATTTCCATAATATTCTGTCTCCTTGAAATAGCTTTTTCATTTTGGTCATTTTTGAGAAACACCATTTTTGAATGGCTATACCAAGAACAATATTTCGTGTAGAAGGCTGAAATTTTAAAAATGAGTTCTTCTATATGGGTTTTATTAGTACCATGAATGAAATATGGTTTACAAATGCAGTTTAGAAGAAAATATTTTGGCAATGTCATATGAAATGAAGTTTTTAAATTATTATATCTTAAAAACCATTCAAGTTAAGACCTCTAAAATGGATATGCTTTAGATTTGACCCCATTACTTTTGCCAGACAAACTTTGAGAGGTACAGGTTGAATTTCCATAATATTCTGTCTGCTTGAAATAGCTTTTTAATTTTGGTCGTTTTTGAGAAACACCATTTTTGAATGGCTATACCAAGAACAATATTTCATGTAGAAGGCTGAAATTTTAAAAATGAGTTCTTCTATATGGGTTTTATTAGTACCATGAATGAAATATGGTTTACAAATGCAGTTTAGAAGAAAATATTTTGGCAATGTCATATGAAATGCAGTTTATAAATTATTATATCTTAAAAACTATTCAAGTTAAGACCTCTAAAATGGATATGCTTTAGATTTGGCCTCATTACTTTTGCCAGACAAACTTTGAGAGGTACAGGTTGAATTTCCATAATATTCTGTCTGCTTGAAATAGCTTTTTCATTTTGGTCGTTTTTGAGAAACACCATTTTTGAATGGCTATACCAAGAACAATATTTGAATGAAATATGGTTTACAAATGCAGTTTCAAAGAAAATGGGATACAAAATTCTGAAAAAAAAACACAATTTTCATTTAATTTAATGTCAAATTGTCAATGTATGACAACATGCACCAACCTGGAACCTAAATCATTTTAAAGATAATATTTTTGGCAATATTCAGTAAAAAGTTCATTGTGGGGGTATTGTACATTCCAGTAAATCCTATATATATATATATATATATATATATGTATATATGTTTGATACAAATGTCTGCACTGATGGACACTGCTTGAAAGAAACATACATGTATGTTTCTTCAAAGCAGTCTGAACAAATGCTGAATGAATGAATGAATGCAGGTCAGTGCTGGAGCTCAGAGAATGGGACCAATATTTAGCTACAGTGGAATCCCTGTTATGCTCACCCTTAGTAATCATATCATATCATATCATATCATATCATATCATATCATATCATATCATATCATATCATATCATATCATATCATATCATATCATATCATATCATATCATATACAGAGAAGACTCCACCCCTTGGAACCACTGAAGTAGTGATCTTAATATCATGATTTAGGCTCAGTTTTAGAATCTTGCATAGTGCACAGGGAACACAAATTAAAATATGAACTTAATCATTAGGTTCCACAATATTCCCTTTGGTCTTTAATCAGCCCTAGGCTAAACTTCTGATCAATTATCATATATATGCTACCTGAATTATTTTAATATAAATTTTTCAAGAGAATGGTGTAAATACTGCACACCTCTCAAAAATATCAATCAGGAATTAGAGAGCTCTGTAGTTCTTGATTCTTGTCATTATATGCACAGAACCAAACAGTTGGTTTTTATTTCTTAAATCTTGGATATACTGAGCTATACTGTAACAGAAAACTTCCTTCTTTCATGTATCAGTATGTATATGAATTGCAAACCATTTAGCTTTGTCTTTGACATGCAAATATCATAAATGACAAATAAACTTACCTTCCAGTACATGAACTCTTAAACTTGCATTAAATCTCAAAATTCCTAATATGATATCCTTTATGTTTGATGTACACAACCACCTACACTGATGGAAACACACACACAGTCTAATAAGAATGCAGGTCACTGCAGCTTACACATATTTTAACCATGTCACACCATGACACATCATGGTCACATCAAACAATTTGTTTTTATTTCTTAAATTTTGTGTTTCTCAGTACTTAAATACTTAAAGCTTGACTTATTCAAGCTGTTCATACTGATTCACCCTACACATATATGCATGTGCAGATATATATATATGTCAAAACAATTTTGAATTTAACTGAGAAAGGAAATTAAACTAACTTACCTTTTAGTACATGAATAGTTAAGCTAGAGTTCTGAAATTCCATTCTAGTAAATTATATATATATATATATATATATATATATATATATATATATATATATATATATATATATATGTTTGATACAAATGTCTGCAGTGATGGACAATTTGCTTGGATGTACATGTGTGTCCAAACACTCTGAATGAATGAAAGCAAGTCAGTGCTGTAGTTCAGAGAATGGGGGCAATATTTAGCTACAGTGGAATCCCTATTATGCTCACCCTTGGAAATCACTGAAATGGATGGAAGTGGACAAATATCATGGGGTCTCAATTCTGGGGTATTTTCATAGTATGGATATAGTATTAAGAAGTGGTCCTAGTATTGTGGTGATCTTAATTTGGGATATTCTTAAATATAAGGTTCAGCTGTATACTCCTCAATTCTAGGCTTACTAGATTATAGCTTGGAATCTGGTTCAAGTTTACACCCTGCACAAGGGGTGACATTCACTGACCTGCATAGCTGAGCTGTATATGCAGGTCAGTGGTGGCAGTCCACCTGCTATCAATTATGGTTAGGTCAAATATTATTCTTTAAAGTTCTGCTTGTCTCCATGTACAGACCATTCAATGAAAATATTACTAAATGAACACATTAAACCTGTGAAATGATATGTATGCACATTATTATCCTAACTAATAAAAGATAGCACACTTGGATATGATGCACAATGAAACCTCTCAATTAATTCCCAGTGGACTCTAGATAGTCTAGTCACTCTATCTAGAGTATTGGTATTAATATCATAGTAATTTTGGGATATTTTAAATTTTAGTCACAGTTTTGAAATCTTGTAAATTAATGATATTGAATGGTCTTAATTGTGAGAAAACACTCTTCAACCTTCAATCAGCTTAGATTGCATCATGGTGATGCAATACCTCAATGATCTCATACCTATTTTTAGATTGGGGTAAAAGCTTGCTTCCGTGTGAAAATTCTTTTTTCCCTTTTAACCCTGTATTTGAGTGACAGGGAGATACCCGAAAGTCAGAGGTGAAGTCAGGGGTTATGTCAAACTGTCAAATTTTTGACTTTCTGTGATCTTGGATGTCTTTGATGAAATGATTTGAATTTTTCATTTTACCGTATCTTGTCCTGTTCTGTTAATGTTTTTCAATACACTTTGCGAACCCATAAACCTACTACTGCTGTGTTGGATCCACAGAGAAAATCGCGATCAAACAACGATATATCGGCTCCTAAGCAACCTAGAAATATTATTTAGCAATTCAAGCAATTCTTATTAAATTTGGAACAATTAGATACCAAGTTTTTGTCTGTACTCCACTCCGTTGCAGAGATATAGGTATAAATGTGAAGCCAAGTCATCGCTTTTTGGCGAACGAGCTAAACTGATAATTTTGTGAAAACGGAATTATATCTATCAGCTCTCGACCAATCAGTGATCTGCATTTGGCATTGACTGAGGATAAAGACTGATACCAACCAATATTATAAAGTATTAATTTAGCTACATAATAAAACTTACATTGTGAAAATCGGACCATAATTAGCTATATATAATTGACCGAGTTATGGCTTCAAATAATAGACATTCGTGACGGTGGTGCCTCTGCACTGAAATAGCGAATGGGTATATATAGTATGCATGAATCGACAGTTCAGTATGTATAGCAATCATGGCGAATCAATCCATACCTATGATTCGGCTCTTTTCATGACAGGCACACCAAAAAGGTCAAAAATGTTTTGCCAACTTTTTGATATATTTATATATCCGGGCATCGCAAAATTTCCTCACTGCGGACGCCAAAAAGCCCAAAAATCCTGGAAAGCAAAACAAATAGTGTTGTAAATAAAAAATAATAAACTGAGCAATAGAGGACTTACGTATTATTACTGATTTACTCACTATGTCACAGACCTCTTTTTAGTGCTTTTAATTAAAGTTAAAGCTGACCGCACCAATCGGACGTTTCGGAGGCCGGCAACGAACCAGTCGGACGTTTCGGAGGCCGGCAATGAACCTGCGCCCCCCGCCGTCCGTCCGCCGTACCCCCGTCGATGAAATGAAAAAATTAATAACTTCACTTCTAGTTAATATTTATTGACATTTGAGATAGATTCTGAATGCTCAGAATCTGAGGAATTTGTCCTGAGTAGTTGAATACCTATATAAATTTGGTGTTCATTTCACTAATAAACCCCTGATAAATAATTATAACACTGATAAATGCATTAATAGTACATAAATTAAGTGTTTAGTTCAGTGTAAAATTATAATTATGATGTCATAAAGGTATTATAAAAATTAAAAAAACACCTCATATTCAAATAAAGTTTAAAGAAAATATTGACTTAAATCAACTGGTAAATAAAAATAATCCCCATCAATTGAACTTAACAGGGGTGGAAATATCCAATTGTAGTGGATTAGGGAATAAGGGAATAATAAAAAAAAAACTCCCGATTACAATTAATAAAACGGTTTTGTTTTTAAAGAAAATAATGACTTTAATCAACTGCTCATGAATGAAATATAATCCCCATCAATTGAACTTAACAGGGGTGGAAATATCCAATTATGGTGGATTAAGGCCCCTTCAAACATAGCCGGATTAGACACCGGAGTGTCCCGGAATGAAATGACGTTCAATCCGGGGCGGTCCAGGCAAAAAATTGAGAAATGTCAACAAATCAAAAATTTGGCGGTGGGGACACGAAGGCAAGACGGTGGCAGCAAGGACCAACACGGCCAGTACACGGATGTGTACGGTAGATACACGGATATGTACGGCTGAAACACGGAGGTGCCCGGTAAACCAAGGAACGAGCCACGGTTGATGCCGGAAGTAACACGACTGTGCCGGATGAGGGCGGAGTGCACCGGATGTTACACGGTGCCTTCACGGATATACCTGACCTTTACACGATCTCACTACAGTGTCACTACGGAGTTACCCGGATTTCACCCGGATCGCGCTGAAATTGGTATTTAAACTGCATTCCACTGTCCATCATTCCACTTCGGACTACCATACTGCAAAGGTGTTGCTGCTACTACAGAAGAATTGGATATGTCTTTATCACACTACGACAGGGTGGAATTGGATGTGAAGTACCTGGACATGCAAGTCCAGCTACTTACTGCTGCTAATGATATAATTCTGCAAGAAGAACAGAAACTGCAAGATGATGCAGTAATGAGGGCCACTACAACAACTGATGAAGAAGACTTTGTACAAATTTCTGGTGCTGCACAAAGACGAAGAAGAAGAAGAAGAAGGCGAATGTGGGTGCGACCTTGGCTTCTAAGAAGACCTCTTTATGGGCAGTATGAAAAACTGATGGCTGAACTGACTGCAGAAGATGTGGGTGGCTTCAAGAATGTCATGAGGATGGAGCCTGACTTATTTCAGAGTGGGTCCTAGGATTACAAAGCAGGATAGCTTTTGGAGGAGGGCCCTTGAACCTGGATTGAAACTGGCTATTACCTTGTGCTACCTGGGTACGGGCAACAGCTACATGTCTCTGCAGTATGGATTTAGGGTAGCCTTCAATACCATTTCTATCTTTGTCATCGAAGTCTGCCAGGCCATCATAGACGAGTACTCAGCAGAAGTGATGCGTTGTCCTGTAACCCCAGAAGCCTGGAAAGAAGTTGCCAATGGATTCTACAACAGATGGAACTTCCCCCACTGTGTCGGCGCCATTGATGGGAAGCACGTTGCCATCAGATGTCCTGCCAAGTCTGGATCCCTCTTCTATAACTACAAGGGATTTTTCTCTATTGTGCTACTGGCTGTAGTTGATGCTGAATACAAGTTCCTCTATGTTGACATTGGTGCCAGTGGATCAGGCTCAGATGCTGGAGTGTTTAGTCAGACAGAATTGAAGGAAGCGCTAGAAAGTGGGAACATTGGATTACCTGAACCAGATAACCTGCCTAATAATGACCAACCAGTGCCTTACTTCATAGTTGGGGATGATGCCTTTGCACTGCAGACTTGGATGATGAAGCCTCTGCCTCACAGGAACATGACCATGGAAGACCGAATCTTCAACTGCAGACTTTCTAGAGCTAGACGGGTGGTGGAGAATGCCTTTGGACTTTTGGCTGCCAGGTTCAGGTGTCTCCTCACAACAATGCCTCAAAGTCCTGACAGAGTGTGCACCATAACTCTTGCTTGCTGTGTGTTGCACAACCTACTGAGGCTGAAGTATCCCACTGCTGAAGTGATGAATGCTTTGGACCAGGAAAATGCAGACACCCCTGAGATCATCCCAGGTGCATGGAGGGAGAATGCCAATCTACCAGATATGGGACATGTTTACAGAGGCAACACCAACAGGGCAGGCAAGGAAATGCGGCAATACTTGGTCAACTACGTGAACTAGGAAGCTGGGAGTGTACCATGGCAACAAGAAAAGATATGAAAACAACACGGATGATGTAAGTTTGAACATTTAATTATCGGACACCTGCAGCACACAAGAGCAAGAAATAGACAGCATTTAATTATTGTCATGCAATACAGTTTACATGACAAACTGTAACATAGTAATACAATAAGCTGTAATTTTACATGTATAAATTGCTAGTAATAACAGTTCATTGTTCAGTAACAGTCATTGTTCATTTAATAAAAGTTCATTGTTCATTTTCCAGGTGAACATTACTCGGTTGTGGTAGTTGGAGTCGTCGGCACTGAAAAGGAGGAGTTATGGTCATCACCACCAACCATCCCCTCCACACTAGTGTTCAACAAGTAGCTGGTCAGAGAAACATCCTGAGGCATGCTGCAATCCTGTGGTGACATGGAAGGACGACCATGTGAAGGACCTGAAGTCAACCAGGCCTGACTGATGATCGTCGAAGATGTCGCAGGAGGGGGGACCGGTGCAGGCACAGACGAAGAAGGGGCAGACGACATCAGAGCCTGGGGCGAAGGGCCGGATGCAGGAGCGAACATCTGGGCAGCAGGGCTGGACGAATGCTGAGCGAACATCTGGGCAGCAGGGCTGGAAGAATGCTGAGCGTACATCTGGGCAGCAGGGCTGGAAGAATGCTGATGACCGAACATCTGGGCAGCAGGGCTGGAAGAATGCTGATGAGGGAACATCTGCGCAGCAGGGCCGGATGAAGTGGCTGTAATAGCAGGAGCAGGGAGGACGTACTGCTGCTGAGGAGGGACAGGAGGCACAAATGGCTGATACTGCTGTTGCTGTTGCAGTTGCAGTTGCTGCTGGCGCTTGCGACGATACGCCTGTTTGAACTGCATGAGCTGCTGTAAGGTTTGGGCCTGGTAAGCCCACCAAGTCTCTGTGTCCATCTGCATCACCTCGTGGTAGATCATGTCGGTGAACCCCCTCTTGGACAAGCTGCCTGAGTCATTCAGCTGACTCAACTTGCTCTGCATGTCCCGCCGCAGATCTGTGGCTTTTTCAATCAGCTGAAAATAGGAAAGAACACACCATTAGAGTAAGTCACATGGCAAAGAAACAAAGCTACCACTTTCTACTATGGAAAAGCTACAACTTTAAACTGCAAGATGACTATTACAACTTTAAACTGCAAGATGACTATTACAACTTTAAACTGCAAGATTACAATTACAACTTTAAACTGCAACATTACAATACGATTATCTTGATTATCACGACAACTGAAGCAGTATACTTACTTGAGTGACAGCTTGTGTAGCAATTCCACCTCCACTGGCTGCATGGCTGGATGCATCACAGGCATGATGATGATGAGGCTCGTGATGACGTCTGGAGGTCTTCTTGCTTGGAGGAGGGGCCCCCTTCTTGCTCCTGCTGCTGCTCTTGTAAGGCCCACCCTTGGACCTGCTGGTATCAGAATCTTGGTCACCATCATCTGAACTATCCACAATGACCTCATCCGAAGTTTCATCATCTTCAGTGGTAGCTCTGTGGCTGGATGAGGCTTTGGCCGACAAGCTGTGGGAAAGCTGCCCACCTTTCTTTCTCTTGCCAGCATTAACCCTCTTGATGTGGCGTTCGAGGTACCCAAAATTCTCCATGATCCACTTATCCCGGTCTGTGAGGATTCTGGCGGCCCCACCAGAAGGCTTCTTGGTTGGATCAGTAAGTTTCCCCACTGATGTCCGCATGGAGTCAATCCACGTCTTCAGCTGCTGGGAGGTACAACTGAGCTCCTTCACCTTCTGGTTGGTGATTCTTGATTTTATGTCAGTCCTCTTGTATTGGGCAAGCCGCCGGTTATAGAGCATCTCCTGGGAACGGTACCAGTCAGCCACATCCTGTTCCTGGTCTTCTGTGAGGTTCAGGGGTTCTTTTTTGTGCCTCTTCGGTTTTGCTGCAGGTGGCAGTGGAGCTGCAGTAGGAGGTACTGCAGCTTCAGCAGGTACAACTGGCCCAGGTAAATCAGGCATCCCTTGCAGACTTTGCGGTCTTGATGACGTATTACTGCCTGCATCTTCTTCAACAGCAGCAGGTGGAGGTTCCTCTTGCACAACAGTCTTCTTGCCAGGCCTCCCTTTTCCTCTCCTAGGTGGCATGGTGGTAAATCCAAATTTTTTCTCGAGTTCAGCAATCCAGAAGGTAATATCCAGAAGATGTGGTCGATAAAGCAATTAATTTGATGATCAACGATGAACGGCTTGCGGCGGAATGATGCTGCTGTCAAGAAGGCGGTTCTATATATACTAAGGCATCCGTACTCATTCTGTGTCAGTTTAATTAACCCCGTGTCGACACCTTGTACGCTCCGGCAGTTCCGTATTGAGCACGTATGACACCGTGTACTTAACGGGGTTAACCGGGTCTAGTAATGACCGTTATACCCGCTATCCCTGTGAACTCCGTGTTGACTCTGTGTCGCCCTTTGTTCAAACGTGTGGAACCGCATTGCTCCTTGTACTATTTGGCGGGAAATTTTCACGCCCGGATGAAGCCGGAATTAGCCGGACATCACACGATGTATTCCGGAGGCAATACGGAGCTTCCCGGCGATCGCCGGACTCTACTGGGAGTCTACAATATAGTCTACAACTATTTCTAGTATTTAGTTTGGGGACAATCTTGAGTTCAAAACGATGCATTTTGCGTCGTTTTCTGATACCAAACTCTGATACCAAACACATTAATTGACTACTCTGAAGTGGTCAACGAAAGATCCAGAAAAATTTGTAAATGAGTCGAGGTTAAAATTGTACAAAAAAGAGCAAAACAGAATCAAAAATGCAATAAGTGACTCCGTAGTAAACCCCAAACTCAGAACTTATAAGATCTTTAAGACCAACTATAGTTTTGAAACCTACTTAAACCTCAACCTCCCAAAAAAGACTTACAGTAACATAGATAGGTTTAGAATTAGTTCGCATAACCTCAAGATAGAAAAAGGCAGACATGAAACCTAAGGTACCACTCGAAGAAAGAATCTGTGAGAATTGTAATAACAACGATGTAGAAGATGAACTTCACTGCCTCTTAATATGTAATAATAATGTGCCAAGAATAGAGCTAAATAAAGAATTTAGTAAATATATTTTTGACTTCAATAATCTAACCCCAACTGAACAGTTTCAAGCTATAATGTCCACAAAGAAGCAGGTTTAATTAATGCTCTTGGCATATTTCTAAACCATGTCCTCTAAATTATTATATCTTTTTTTGGTTTTCCCTGGGCAACACATACTATTATTTTAAATCCATACATGGATAGTCAGATTGGTTACAACCACTGGCACAAGCGGTATATATTTGTCTGTATTTTTAACTTTATTCTATTATTTGTCTGTATTGTAAAATTTTATTTTATTATTAGTATTTTTACTATTCACAACCAGGACCGACTTGCTGTAAAATACATAGTTACAAAATTTAATATAGACTGTAAGCTTAACACTTTTAGTATTATTGTATCATAACTGTGGAAGTACTGTATTATTGTATGTTTGACCAATGTATCAATCATGATAATATGCTGTCAATAAAATTATATATATATATATATATAATATTTATGAAGATAATTGGCTGAAACCACCAGTGAGGGGGACAGATTCAACTTGCTTACAAGGGGGGGGGGGGGGGGGATTGCAAGTCGGGGGCATCCAGCAGTGTCTTTATACAAAAGTTGGTAGTTTTTGGTACGAAAGTGGGACTTTTTTGGAGCATAAGTTGATAACTTTCTTGGTACGAAGGATACTTTTCCCTCACAAAATCACGAGACCGCGAAGTTTACTCGGCCAACATACCATACAGTAATACCATAATATATACAAGTGGGGGGGGGGGATTGCAAGTCGGGGGCATCCAGCAGTGTCTTTATACAAAAGTTGGTAGTTTTTGGTACGAAAGTGGGACTTTTTTGGAGCATAAGTTGATAACTTTCTTGGTACGAAGGATACTTTTCCCCCACAAAATCACGAGTCGCGAAGTTTACTCGGCCAACATACCATACAGTAATACCATAATAAATGTTTGGTTGAATACAACTTTTATATACTTGTAACAGTGATTCATAGTAAATGTAGGTAAAACTAATGTAATGAAAATAGGTGATAATTCACAGCATCAGTTTTGTTATAGTGAAAAATTAATTTAAAATGTAGAAACCTTCAAATACCTGGGACATATATTGACCAACAAACGTAATATTCACAGTAAAATGGTAAAATACCTTGCAACTCAGGCCCAGAAAGCATTGTTTGCGCTTCAAGGAGACACTAAACATTCTTTAGGATATATAACCCCAAAACTAGCAATGAAAATGTTTTATACGTATATTTTGCCAATTCTTGAATATAATTGTGAAATTTGGAGTAATGTCAAGCCAATTGATGATATAGAAAAAATACAAATAGGATATCTTAAAAATATATTAGGAATCCAAAGACAAACACCAACATTGGCAGTTTATGGTGAAACTGGCAGATTTCCATTGCATGTCAGACAACAGGTTAGAATGGTAAACTACTGGTTAAAACTGAAGCGCCTACCTGATAGCTTTATACTTAAAAAATGTTTAAATATTCATGAAAATGCACTAAGTTCTGGTCAGAGTAGTTGGCTAAGAAAAGTTAAACAAATTATTACTGAATGTGTACAAGTTGAGGACTTGAATACAATTGCTAGAACATTTGCAGTAAACATATACACTAAAACGCAAGAAAACCTATTGGCAAAAATGTATGACTCTATCCAGCAACCAAAACTTATAACATATAAACTCATCAAATCAGATTATAGAATTGAACCATACCTTCTGTTAAACTTGGGTAGAAAAACTTATAATAAAATAGCTAGATTCAGAACCAGTTCCCATAACCTTCGTATAGAAACAGGTAGACATGAAAGACCATTAATACCTGTAGAAGAGAGACTATGTACGAAATGTAACTTAAATGAAGTTGAGGATGAGATACACTCATTAATAATATGTCCAAATAACACTGCGCCTACGACTGTTTGTTCTAGCTAGAGTTTACATATATGATTTTGACATAATGAATGACACCAATAAATGTAGATCTATCATGTGCTCAAAGGAATCTGAGCTACTGAGGTGCCTGGGAAAATTCTTAATTGATATTGATATGTGAGTTATATGTTCTCCATCTTCTGACACTGTACAATATATATACATAGAAGTTACTATAAACATTATTTAAAAAAAAATAAAATAAAGAAAGTTTGAGGGCTGGAACCGCGTTACTAGTATAATCTAGTTTACAAATTTTATTTGAAAATTTCTGTATTCCTGTATTTTCTGTTATTTATTTTATTTATGACATATATATCATGGATGTTATTTATTGTCAATAAAAATTATATATACTATCAAGTCAGAACCCATTCTTTTGCACATAACTGTTTACTTAGAGAGTCAATAAATGCATTCCATTTCAGATTTTTATTCATTTTAGCAAGATAATCACAGCATACTAAGTATATAATTATCTCCAAGAAATAAACTCAAATATGTTTCTCTTTGCCATGTAGTGAGTGACCAACATAGTGTTTGTTTTACAGCCTTTACAACTAACTTATTGTTGTCATACCACTCGTTTACAAGACTGCGTTTTGAAGGTTCTCCTTTACAATGGCAACAGTTTCTCCACTACAGTAAATCAAAACATCATCGCATAAATATTACTTACTACAGAATCCAAAACTAAATCTTGTTTGACACCACTGTTTACATACTACACATGAAAAATTATTTCCACAGCACTCTTAGCTTCCTCTATCAGTCAGATATGAAGTAAACCATCTCAAAACATCATTAGTAAAACCATTCATTTCAAGCCTTTTCAGAAGAATCATATGATTTATAGTGTTGAAGCACTTTGTGATGTCAAGAGAGCTTGCCATTAAACCCAAGTACATCAGAGGAACTATCATCACCAATAATTTATGACGTGCTTCTTAACACAGTCAACAGTTGTATGTTGAAACTGAAACTTATATAAAGATTTAGAGCATTTTCTGTAAAAGTCACCAAGTGAGTTTTGGTTAATTTCTGACACCGTGCTTTCACCAATAGAACTAAAAAAAAGTCTTTAAAAGTCTCGAACTTAGCACAGGTGGTGACTGTTGCTTATTCACACTTTCCACATTTTCTTGGAATCACCTTTTACTTTCATTTACCTGAGAACTTTGCATATAGTTTATGTTATTTTGCTTTAAAAGCATGTTCACATTATTTCTTTAACTTGTTGTATTCAGTCCAGAGACTTGAGACATTCATTAACACTGCCTTCTTTTTCACAAAATCTCTTTCATACATAAGTTTGACTATATGTCACTATTTACCCATGGTTTATTTCTATTCTTTAACTTTATGGTTTGCATGGGAGCATGTTTATTAATATATATATGCTTTTATAGACACAGTAATATCATACATGATGCATTTGTCACAAATAACATTAAAAAAAACATACATGTACTAAGTCTACTTCTACTCACTATTTCTATATTCAATATATATATATATAAATGGTATACAAGTTAAAGGTATACATTATCAATAGATTATCTACACATCCATGGTCCCAGTTGCTGAACAATAGCACGATAATACAGTGACCCTAAATACATATATTACTGCAGTTAATACTGTTCATTATCACAATGTTAATTTAAGTACAACATTTGAATTAGGAGTATATACAACAAGGCATAGTCCACAGTTATATACATGGATGTAAAGGCACATAGATCACAATATATCCAAATGTTTATATTGCAGAAATTGGGGAGTGATGGTTAATGCTTGACACAAAAATTGATAAGGCATCAGTATTTACAAGAAAATTTTCAAGGGATTTTAACAACTCAGGCTCTTTTGATTTCATGATGGTCATTAGTAAATTTGTCTACATTGTTCAGTTGCTCAAAAATTTCTAAATAAATGTGATCGTTAGCTATGTTAAAGAGGTCCTCATGACTAAGTGTGTTATGCCAGAATACTATAATACAATTTCACGCATATTGCATTTTAGGCATAATCTCTCATCCGTAACCAAGTTAACTTGCAATAATATGTTAAATATGTAAAAAATTAAAGATCTATGTGCACTGCAGGACTATAAATTTTGCTTTAAATTTGAAAACTCATTGCTTCCTCATTACTTCACCAATGAAATGAAAAAAAATCTAGAAAATAAAAACAACAGATATGTAACTAGACATATCAACAATATAAAGCTACCCGCTGTGAGACATGAATTTGCCAGACACAGTATATCCTATACCTGTCCTTAAACAATATGCCAAGTATGTTTAACGAAAAAATAAACACACATAGCTTCCACGGTTTTAAATTATATGTGAAAAAGAAGACAGTTGAGACTTATATTGATGATTGCAATATACCAAATTGTTACTCATGCCAATTTAATAGGCCTACAAATCAAAATTACTTGTCATAATCTTCTACTCTTACGCAAATTTCCTTTTATTACATTAAATTTGTAACTGTAGACTCTTCCCTAAAGCGAAAAATGTCATAAAGCCTTTGGGAAGAGTAGCTTTATTCAATAAAATTCAATAAATTCAATTCAGGTCCTAATATTGGTCTCATCAGTGATAGACATAAAACACTCTTCAAAGGTGGTCCATTCGGAAAAAATTTCACAAGGGGACCAAGAAGTATAAAGCACAAGATCTCAGTTAATGCGCCATTAGCGCGATTCTACGCATGTACGAATCTATAAAATAATTGTTTATCTTACTGCAGTGCAACCTGTGTTAAGTGGTCAGGCAGTGTGTTAAGTGTTTTAAAACAGATGGTGTTATTATTTGATTGCATACTATTCTTTTCTTTTGCACCTCTTTGACAAAATAAGAAATATACCTATTGATGATTCAATAGTTTCATGTGGTCAAACATGATGTACCAGTGTTCCTGGTGTATGGCTGATGCTCCCTGACCTATATCATGGGTGGCCTCCAAGAAGCGGCAAATTGCCTTGTGGGGGTCTCCCTCCATACTTCATACTTTATCATCCATTTCATTAATGATATAATATAGCAGCAGCAACAGTAAGTGTATGTATGGAAAATAAAAGAAATTCTGATTCTGATTCTATTAAAAGTTTTACATTCCAGTAAATTGAACATGGGGGCAAAAAACCAGCAGTATTTAAAAGTCTGTGTTTTTTTTTTCTTTAACGGCCAACATTGTTAGTTGCGGTCTACTTGTCAACACAAATGTCAGGAAAGTATATCACCCGTCACTGTGAAACATGCATATAAATAACCAAAAAACCAAATGAAGGTCAACTTTCAAAACTTTTTTTTAACCTTTCTACGTATTTAAACAAGAACAACAAAGGATTCTAAGAAAACACAAAAAAAAAAACTATCAATAACATTGAAACAAACATCAAAAAACCATGGCAAAGAAAATATCTCGTATAAGTGCTTTTCAGAATATAGGTACACTGGCACCCCACAATTGAGACACCCTGCCCCCTAAGGACCCCCCGTTATATAGGCCATTTGCGACGTGCTCCCTCAAACGCAACGGGTTGGGTGGGTGATTAGGGCTTTACGTCCTGTATTTCTGCACCAGTTGGGCTAATTAGGACAGGCAGAGACCATGGCAATGAGACGAAGGATGAAACAGCCATCCAACTTAGGCTCGACCGGGAATCGAACCCAGGACCCAGCGGTTGGAAGCCCAGTGGCTACCACTGAGCTAGGCCCCCGCCCTCCCTCAAGCGCAATGTTCGCGAATCTACGGTGCTGTACCATGTGATGTTTTACTACGATTTTACTGTATATTTTCTTATCAGGCAGATTGTACTTTTCATTCTATTGAATTATTTTAAATACCTCTAAAGAAATTAGCATGGCTGATGGAACATCAACCTGAATGGTACTCATATTTGCATGGTTACATGCGAATATAACATTAATAAGCAAAACTAGTGTCAAAGCCTTTAATAAAGCATTAAAAAAGCAACTTTGTAATTAGTATTAGTGTGGAGTTATGCAATATATGTCAATTCATTTTTAGTTTTAGTATTTCAATTTTTTATTTTTTATTTTTTAATTATGTGTCACTATATGAATTTAATTTCAATTTAATTTAATTAGCGTCTTTTTCCTTTTATTTATAATGTAAGGGGTGTGCACAATTTTACAGCTTTTTAGTTAGCTAGTGCACATCCCCCACAGTATGCTAATGTCATTTATTGTTTATGTAATGTACTATCCATATTGAAATACTACATACTGTGAACAAATAAAACATCTAAACATCTATGTATAAATAATTTAGGCAATGTTTAGTACAAAACCAAGTGCATTGCTAATTGCACTTAAGCACTGATACTTTAGACAACTCAGTTTTGAACATTCCTCTGCTATGCACCCCATGGCATTAATTGGGTTTGAAAGTGTGAAACATGGTGTGGATGCCAAGCCTTATCATCTCATCATTATGTCTGCCACTGGCAGGTCATATAACTGACAAAGCTCCAGTAGTAATTAACACCATGCAAGACAATACATCAAAATAAATTACTCAAATTGTGTTAAAACTAATCAAGAGGTAGGGATTTATTGTGTAAACATACATTAAAATCATATATCTTCATAAATATATGGACTTAATAGTAAGGTATACAATTTATAAAACATGAAAATTAAGGTGCGGAAATTTTATTAATTGTGACATTCCACACATTCAGTGACCCTTTATATTACGTGAGTGTTTCGAATCAGATGAAGTTTCGATTATCTTGAGGCACACACTGAATCGTGGACTGAAAATAACTTCCCCCACCCCAGTCAAAAAAAATTTTTTTCATTTCTTCCTGAATGACAGGATTCTTGGAACATGGCAAATTGCCTTTCAAAACTGGAAATAATACAGAAAAGACTCTGACTTAAAAAAAAAAACACCTGCAAATGAAACACTCCTTATTTAATTCTCAGTTTCGCACTTCCTAGTCAGTTATTTACAATTTATAAAAATGAATTATCTGGAATCAATTATACCAAATTTATATAACTAGGTATTCCAGTACTCGGGACCAATTCCTCAGATTCTGAGCATTCAGAATCAGTCTCAATTGTCCAGAAATGTTAACTAAAAGTGAAGTTATTAATATTTTCATTTCCTCGACGGGGGTAAGGTGGACGGATGACGGGGGCGCTGGCCGGTCAGCAGGTTCATTGCCGGCCTCCGAAACGTCTGATTAGTGCGGTTAGCTTTAACTTTAATTAAAAGCTCTAAAAAAAAGGTCTTGCTCATCAAATCTCATGTTAAACTACAGACAGAACTTATATCTAAAAGAAAATAAATGAATTTTTAACAAACTATTGCGTAAAAGTACATAAAACAGCAGAAAATTGTTTTTCGGACGTTTCGGACACTTATTGTACGTTAAGGGAATCAGACGTTTCGGTTTTCGGACGTTTCGACCTTATACCATGTTTTTCATACCCCCACTGGCAAAAAAAAATGTTTGTCATAAGGAGATCTACTTGCTCTGTTTAACTTAATTCTTTTGTGTTCAATGATTATGAAGCCATTCTCTTTGTCTTTAATCAGACATCATGAGTGGTAAGAATTGAATTGAAAATATTATAATACTGTATAATGTAACTTCTAGGGTTGCTGTCACCAGTCATTAGTCATTTCAACCTTCGCATAAATTAACATGGTTACCTAGGCAACAGTGTGATTTACACAACTCTAATTGGATCACGGTTGCCCTGACCACATCAGGAGAGAAAAGTAACTATTGTCCTTGGCTCCTTTACTGAACTTCCACCTCAAGGCATGTTGTGTATCACACCTTCACAAACGCAAAATATCAATCTGCCTACCACATGTTTGACCAATTTATTATGGAAATATCAGCCTTCTACATAATATTATGTAACCAAAAAAAAATAAAAATACCAGAAAAAAAACAACACAAACATAAAAAATCAAAACCGAAACCTGCAGTCAACCTTGACATTACGACAAGCCTTGGGTACACAATATGATAGCTTTCACGGATATCTATTTGTTTTACATGTAATGTAATTGGCTAGCTCTGCTGAAGGTCCTGGGTTCAATCCCAGGCCTAGGCACTCTCTCACTCATGGGGTAAATGTGTAACATGGATGGAATCCTCTCTCACCTCATCGATCAACTCTCACTAAAGGCAATAACTTGTCTTAGAGGGATCCACCTTCCATATCTATCTATCAACATGTAACCCCCCCCCCCCCCCCTAAAAAAACAACAACCTTACTCTTCAGTCAAACCTGGATATTATATTATTAACATCATTTTGCAGATGAGAACAAAAATCGAAAGCTAAATTTAATCTTCAAGCTATGCTGGTGCATGGTAATGTATCACAACTTCCCATTAAAATAAAACATACTCCAGTGTTCCATAATTGTATGTTAGCCCTTACAATATATCAACTTGTGTTCAGCAGCAGTAACATTATGTTCAACAAAATATGAAATTTAAATTGACGCTAACCTGCCCTAGGGCAAATGAACTGGACATGAGATTGGTCAATTCAAATGCGATACATCACCAGGGAAATAGACAGAAAGAGAGAAGGAGTTGAGACAGACAGGGAAAGAGATGGACCTTTTTTACATATACCACACTGTATATACCACCCTCCAAAAATATAAGTCTACTTTGAGTACTGCATCTGTAAATATATTTAGGGGGGGGGGGGGGGGGGGTACTGATAAATCATGACATTGTGGCGCATTATTAACTTTAACCCAGCAATTAACAAATGTTTTTTTCTATTTTTGTTTTCTTTTTTTAGTCAAATACAGTGCGGTGTTTATGCCATCCTCAATTAATATCCCTTCAAATTGGGAAATATTGTGTGAAATACCTCAAACTTTTGCGCAAAACTAAACAAGAAAACTATGCAGGGCAAGGAAAAACTTTCTGCCGGGATTGTGACGTAGGTCATTTAATTAATTAATTAATCTATTTGAGATAAATAATCGCTGTCTTTAAACTGATGAATAATTCAGTTACCAAACACGCCACTGTTAGAATATCTTTCTATACATGTTTATGGGTATTGAATTTATACTCTAAATGGCAAATGATAATGCTGCCTTTAATTATTTTGTTAGATTATAAACAAAACTTTGAGACGCATTAAATACAAGTTTTTTTTACATGTTTACACCGGTTGCTATCGAAACTTAACTCAGACACGCATGAGTAAATATTAACCTTCCTTAATCTTGTTTACGACGTTGTTAAATTTTTTTTTTTAAAGTTATGTGAAGCGCAAGAAAACATTCTCCATGAGGAAGTTTAATACCAAATAATGTCGATCATGACATGAAAATAGAGATATATAAGGAAGAGAGAAACACCACATGGGCACACATCTCCAGCATTTGAACACAACTCAACATGCAGTGCCTCTGGTGGATCTTGGCAATACTAGCTAGCGCTTGTGGCTGTCTCAAGTAAGTAAATTTTTACTGTCTATATAAATATCTTTATAAAAAATGTGACTACTTATATCGAATTTCTATGTATACGTAGGACAGCCCTTGTAGGCCTATCATTTTTATTTTTGTATGAATATTACGCTGTATATAACTGTAATATTATTTATTTTTTAGCATAATGCAATATATGCATGTAATTGTACTTTAAAAATTATTGCATAAATAGTTGCTTGGAATCAAATTTTGAAAAAGGTCAATATTAATGCTGAATTCAATAATTATGGCAATGGGTGGTTCTTTTGCCCCTTCGATTACAGTAAACTCACACAATGGCAAAGAATACCCACTAAGAATACCCACTTTCCATTATATATTAGGAGAGTCAGCAGACAAAATTATTTCAGTATTGCCTAGATCAATTATACTTGTTATTTCTTAAATTTTCATTAAGACAATATTTGTTTGCAGAAACACTGGCATAAACATAAGACTGAGTCAACGAGGTCTGTCCTATGGTAAGTTATAGTGCTACTGCATTTCCATGGCAACCACTTTCACATTGTACTTTAAAAAAAATCCCATACATACATTATTGAAAAAAAAATCTAATAAATATCCAACCTTTGGCCTTTCTTGTACAACATTTTTCCAATGTCTAAAGTTTGCCCATTTTCTTAAAAGGTGAGTAAATGGCCTTTGCAGAATTTTACATATCTATATTTAAGAAATGATTATATCACATTCATAATTTCATCTTAATTATTCAGCTGCTCAGAAGGCTGCAGATGACCTCTACGACAAATTCAGAAATGAAAAGATTCCAGATTTCAACGACAACAGTCGTCGGTTTAGAGCCAGTTTCACGAAGTGAGTAGAATTGATCGGAGTCAATGGTAGTAAAAGTATTCAAATGGTTGTGAAAAACTGAAAGACCTAAAAAGAAATAGCTGAGAGACATTATCAGACATTGAACAAAACTACAGACAATTTTATCCGGCAAAAGTCGTGAGTACGGGGGTCGAGTAAATTGTCCCACGTGACTTATCGTTTCGGCCAACTCGAGCCAGTGTACGGATTAAAACTCTCGCGACCCGAGTCACTCGAGTCACCCGTGTAACTTAATCAAATACGCTCTATTTGAGTCAGTTGATATTAGTTATAACAGACAATTTACGTTTATATGTTTTACATACAGTTATACCCAAACTCATCCGTTAAAGAGCCATCATAGGGCTCCTCTCCTCCAATACGGATTAACTAATCTACTTATTTTTTATTTTTTTATTTTGAGATTGGAGAACTTGCATCACTGTAGCTAATGTTTACATGATAAAAGATAAAACCCATCTTTTAAGTAGTTCATTGGCTTTCAGAAATAACCATATTTCTTTCTTTTTTTTTCACAGCATTCAGATTCCACAATTGAGCAGACCGACATTTAACCTTCAAATCAATCCAGGTCAGGGAGTTTCTGCAATTCTGCATCTCAATTCCATCAAAGCCACAGGAAATTTTCGTGTCAGATACAAGCTTGGCTGGTTGTGAGTATATTGGATAAATAGTGTGATTGAAAAAAGCAATACATAGTTTAATTAGCAGAAGATGGTGATATTCACACTGAACCAAATGTTTGTATCTCATGTTAATAAAACTGCAAAGGCCTGTTAGTAAAATGTTTATTGATAATATTAATTTTAGATGAAGGACCAGTGAATTTTGGTAATTTAAGATAACCCAAAATTCCAAAAAGCAGAAAATGCTACTGGTTTGAAACTTAGTCAGGTTATATGACCAGCTACCAAAGGCAGGTACAATGATGAGATGACAATCAAAACTTATATTTCAGCTGGATCTCCAAAAGTGGAACATTTACAGCAACTGCTGCCCAAAGCCATGTGAACATAGCACTGGGCGTAGGTATGTATACACCTGAAGTCAATACATACCGGAAACATTTTCTATTTAGTGCCATACAGGAAAATTGGAAACATTCATTGAAGAGCAAAGGACAGTAGGTCCTAATTGTTCCAATTGTCAAAAATAACAATTTCACAAATAAATTCTTATTGCACGCAGTTTGCAAATTCATGGAAATAGGATATAGGCTACAGGAACATAGGACCATGAAGTGCACCCCAATAAATGTAATGTAATTAGATAATTTACAATATCTTCAGGGAAAGATGCCACTGGCAGACCCACAGTCACAGTACAGTCCTGCAGCAGCAACATTGGATCCTTCAGCATTGACATTCACTCGAGTGGACTGCTCGGATGGATAATAGGCAGGTTTGAAGGATTCCTTGGTCGTGAAATAAAGAAAGAAATTGCACCAAAGGTAAGACAGAAGTATATTTCACAATTATAAGATTGAATAGAGTACACATAACTTTAGAAAATTTCTGTGCGTTTTATCCAGTCTCAAAATGTTCTACACACTCTGTTGTAGCTGTGTCAAGAAGTAAGGAAGTTGGTTAGTGGGAAACTGACTGAAAAACTGAAGGAGCTGAAAGGTAGGACCATAATCAGAGTAACACATCAGAGGATCCCTTAATAAAACAATGCGTGAGACACTGAAATGTATTGCATGCCAAACTAACACTATTCTTTGTTTTTAAACAGTGACAACAAAACTACAAGATGATCGTCTCCTTTTGGACTACTCATTGCTGCATGCTCCAATGTTTTCAGCCAGCTACATTGACACTATTATAAAGGTAAGCCTTGTAGAACAACTTTCATTTCTCAGTCTGGGTACTTGGTAAAGTTTCCTGAATCGCAGTTGTTCATATGAACAATAAATTATAGTAGGAACCAAAAGTTTAGGGTGTATTGACTGACCTTACCATCTGTGAATTTAATCATCAAAAATTGTGAAAACATATATTGGTAAGGTCAACCAATATCCTGGTTGATTCAACAAAATCTTTACTTGGTAACGGGTTAATAGAAATAATTGGTTAAAAACAATATATATTATTGAATTTCAGCTTGACTGTCCATTAATTGGACATCATTATCATTTCCTTTATTAGCATCTGACATGAATTTTCAAATATTTTCATCTAGGGAGATATTGCTTGGAAGGGTAACACGACTGGCACTTCACCATCACTCAGAACATGGCCCTCAGTTCCCGGAAGTAGTAACAGAATGGCCACAATCTACATCACAGACTACATTATGAATGCTTTGGGTGCGTCAGGTTATATAGAACTCAAATATACTTAGTCATGACAATGAAAATCCTGCAGACTAGAAAGTTATTGAAATAAAAACAGTAACTTTCTTTGACTGGCTTCAGAAGGTCTATGAATTAAGCAAAAAATGACTGGGTCCCGGGTTCGATTCCCGGTCGAGCCTAAGTTGGATGGCTGTTTCATCCTTTGTCTCATCGCCATGGTCTCTGCCTGTCCTGATTAGCCCAACTGGTGCAGAAATACAGGACATAAAGCCCTAATCACACAAACACACAAACATCATCCTGTTATTCCATAACAAATTGCTATTATTTTTGCAGGTACCCTTCTGCACAATGATGGGTCATTATCTTACAACGTTACAAGAGCTGAGGTAAGAAAGATTGCAAGATAATTGTGCAGAGGCATTTCCGCTCTCCTAACATGACCATAAACAATAATAAATGATCAAATAATTTGTTACTTTCTTTCACAGGTTTCCAGCAGTATCAGATCCCAATTGGTGCTCACTTGTTCCTCAAATGCTTTTTGTGCAGGATCTCTGTTTCCAGATGTAAGCATTTTAGCAATATCTTTATGAATATTGAAGAATCTTACCTGACATTTCCATATAGATAACAGAGACACTGTCTGATCTTAACATGAACTTAAACTGTAATTGAAGTATTTGCGCCTTATAATAATTTGATAAAACATGTAGTAATGCATTATCATGTCAACTACATTGACTGAACCGTCATATATTTTGATCAATGTTATGAATACCTATCAGTAATGATTTCTCAAATCAATCTTATGGTGTACAACTTCATGTGTAATGTTTCATGAAAGTGTACCAATTATATTCCGATATGAGGTGTGCTAGAAATTTGCTGATATTTACTTATCTTTACAATTTCCTCAAATTTCAGTTGGCTGCTCAGTATCCTGATGGTTGGTTAGAAGCCGGTCTTCGCACAGAATATCCACCTCGACTGATAATTGGAAATAACGTTGTCAAGGGTAACTTTTCTGGAATTCTTGAAGTTTACGTAAAACGACCCAATGGACAAAAGACCAGGGTTGCAACTGCAACAGCAGTGAGTATTTCAAACTGAGCTCGAGCTTAAGCCTATTGGGCATGATAAAAAATAATCAAAACAGTTCAGCAGTCAATAGCTTGTTAATTAATTAAAGTTTAGTGTCAGGTCAGCAATATTATGAATGCCGATCAGGGTTGCAACTGCAACAGCAGTGAGTATTCCAAACTGAGCTCGAGCTTAAGCCTATTGGGCATGATTAAAAATAATCAAAACAGTTCAGCAGTCAATAGCTTGTTAATTAATTAAAGTTTAGTGTCAGGTCAGCAATATTATGAATGCCGATCAGGGTTGCAACTGCAACAGCAGTGAGTATTCCAAACTGAGCTCGAGCTTAAGCCTATTGGGCATGATTAAAAATAATCAAAACAGTTCAGCAGTCAATAGCTTGTTAATTAATTAAAGTTTAGTGTCAGGTCAGCAATATTATGAATGCCGATCAGGGTTGCAACTGCAACAGCAGTGAGTATTCCAAACTGAGCTCGAGCTTAAGCCTATTGGGCATGATTAAAAATAATCAAAACAGTTCAGCAGTCAATAGTTTGTTAATTAATTAAAGTTTAGTGTCAGGTCAGCAATATTATGAATGCCGATCAGGGTTGCAACTGCAACAGCAGTGAGTATTCCAAACTGAGCTCGAGCTTAAGCCTATTGGGCATGATTAAGAATAATCAAAACAGTTCAGCAGTCAATAGCTTGTTAATTAATTAAAGTTCAGTGTCAGATCAGCAATATTATGAATGCCGAGGAAGCCATGATGTCACACATGCTGCTGAGCACGTGAAATTAGGGATTGCCTAACTACTGTAAAACTCTCACTCACGAAGACAAGAGTTTATAGTTTATTCTACGAATTATTAAAATGCTGATGAAGTTGTACTTTGTAATTCATATTCATTTGATGGCAGTGATTGGCATATTCAGACATATATATACTCATAGTATTACATATAATATTAATTCAAAACTCATTAACTTTCAGCAAATGCTTATTCCTCTCTCTTTGACAATATCTGGCAACATGATCAAGGCAGCGGTTGGAACTCCAACGTAAGTCTAACTACTTTATCTGTACTGACTCAGGAAATGATTAATCACGGCAAATTTACTATTTATATTTCCAATGTTATCATATTCATCAAACTAATACTATTTTAAAACTCTAATTCCAGCATATCTATGACTCTCAACAATGCGCAAGTAAGTTCTATTGCTATTACATATCCATATATCTTCATTTCAACAGCTAATAATTCTGGTGAATCATCAAACAGGTTTCAAAGTTTAAGTGAGAATTTTTTTCAATTTTCAGACAGATGGTTTGAAACAATTTTTGACTCTCATAGAAAAAGGTTTTGCCGAAAACAAACTCAATGGTAAGATATACTTAGTGCAACTATAATATTATTTAATTTTTTTTACATAAATATTTGAACTGAAGATAGAAAGGTGGAATTAAAATGTAGTCTTAAAACCAAAGATTAAGAATGCAAAGATTAGAAATTTCCGCATTAGCATAACCCAAGCGTGAAGAATTGTGGGATGCTGAGATTAGATAATTTCACCTCATTAGTTTCTCAGCATGTGTTTCAAATATGAATTATATTTTAATTTTTTTTGAAACAATTATGATCTTTTAGTGCATTGAATATCATACTGCAAATTCCTTCATATTTCACATTCTGCGAGATTGACATATTTTAAAAATTAAACCAAAAGCATCCAAATTCTTTCTAATACAATGTCATACTTAGTTAGTTAATGTTATTGTTTAATGCCTCATCAGCACCTGAGTGGGCTATGTAGAGGCTCTCTAGGGTAAGATTGATTATCTATAGTTGGTAGTAGAAACCAGAAGCATGTAAAAAATCAATAATTGTCTGCGTTGGATAGCTGGAGCAGCTTGTGCAATGCGCACTGTCCTGTTTTAGCCACTGGGGATAGAGGACTTCACCCCAAGTGTTTCCACCCCCGCAATGTCATACTTAACTACACTATCATATTTCAGAAATTGGTCAAAAAGGTTTCGAGCTACCCAGCTTCAAAAATGCTCAACTCGTTAACCCTCAAATTTACATTCTGCCAGTAAGTATTACATCGAGATCATATTTTCTCTTTTAATCATGTGGATTTCATCATCTATGAAATATATTTAACAAATATATGCCGGAATATCTATCATCTAATTTCGCTTTAATATTAATATCTTTCCATATTTGTTTATCACACATGACAATATCTTATAATTGATCTGCACTTGAAAGTCCATGGTATTCTCGTGGCAAGGGAGCAACAGTTTAATTCAATTAACATTCTGCCACTAACTGATCATTTGAAGAAAAATTGACTATTCATCCAATTTAAAGAGTTCTTGACACAGACTGAACATTTGTGAAGTTGCAGGTCTTCTTCATGTCATTATCATAATTCAATTTTTCTTGCTTAATTACAGGATATAATTGCTGTTTCGACGGATGTAAACTACACAGGCTGATCACGGACTAAATCTTCTGATGTCTGCGCATCATGGAAAAACTTCCGATTTGCATTGTATTAACACTAAAATAATATAACTTAAACTTAAGTGTCATCATCTATAATGTAAACATAATTTATTATGTGAAACATTTAATTCATAAGAGCACTTCTTTATGTAACATTATAATATCATAGTAGATGTACAAACTTGAACATATGCCATTATCTATGAGAAGACTTCCATGCATTAAATGAATAATAATTATCATTATGTAAGTTAGATTATATCACAACAATGATATTAAGTTATTTGTAAACTATTATATGTATAAATAGATATTTTATGTAGCTAATGTACCATGACGTGCTGAAACTATATAGAAGCTATTTTCTCCAAAAAAAAAAAAAAACAATTCATCTTGTTTCCTGTAAAATTTTTTCAAGGCCATTCATATATCTGTTAAGGTGATTTTTTTTTGTAATACACTATATTTTGCTATTAGTAAACAGAAAGTGCAAGTAGCTTACTTCTGCTAATGAGATTTGTATGTTGAAATTTATGTTACCATATTTGATTTGCATGTGATATCCACAACAGTGTGTATTTTTACTTACACTAATAAAAATTGTATGATGTACAAAGAACATGAATTTGAATCTGTTCTAATTTATGGCTCTACCAAAGATGCATTTGTGTTTGTGTCAGGTGGGTGCATTTATACATAGGATAAATGACCACGTATCTACACCACATAAATGTATCATGAACTTTATTGACACTGGTGATTATGAAAAGGAGTGTCTACTGGCTACACCCATTATAACTATAAGACATTTGACATTGCCAATTAGGAAGTTTGATGAGGCACATTATTCTTCTGTTAGTATAATTAACTTTCAAGGCGTCTCTAACCAGAAGATAGTACATTTAATGCAGTCAGATCTATTTAAAACAAGCCCACCTGTAAAAAGATTATTTTATAATATAATAGCAATGTGGCTACATCTTAACAGGGTCACAGGGCAAATGAATTGATGCACATCATGAATGTAGATGTGATAGGCAGCACCAAAATACAACTGCAGCTCCAACTTCTATGCCTTCTCAGGCCTGAAATAACCCACAGAAGGCTTTATAAACTATTCAATACGCATCTGCTGCAGAAGTAAAGCATCTTTGAGCCAGGCACCATACACCAGGGTATCTTTGGCTGCTATGGCAAACATTTTTGACTGTACCTACTTACATACAAGAACTAACATATTTCATGCCACCTAAATGGACTTTTTATGGGATGATATACAAACACCATACAATTTCTTAAATATATCAAGAACATACATACATTTACTTTACATATTGATGGTATATTGCAATACCAAGAGTACAGCATTCAAAAATCTGCAAGAGAGCATAATGAGCAGATTTTGTGATAATTTGGCAATAATGTGAACAAGTTACTTTATTAAAAATATCTCGACACATACTTCATGTGGACAGTATCAATCCACCATAAAATTGAGGTCATTATAGCCATTACCCCGCACTAAGCTTCAGAGGGCTGAAATATTACTTTTGGCGATAACAAGAAATACATTTATAAAGAGTTCAAAATTCCTGTAGGCATACCAATTTTAACTGTGAAACATTCTCTACAAAATACAGGCATTTGAAGTTGATGTCGTGTGTAAAACCTGGTTTCCCAAATCAAAGTATTCAGCAACAGTTGCTGCTGTGTCATTGAAAGCCACATTCCCTAACAGAACCGTCCGTAGACGATGTTTTGCTCATGTTCAAAACTTCCCAAGAAAACTCGCGGGTGATTGTTTTTGTTAACAACCATAGTGAAGCCGTCGTTGCCGTAGAGGCACTCATGGCATACCTTATGTCACACGTAAGACACTCGTAGAAGCCGGCGGGTGAACGGTCGCACACATGGGTGTCTCTCTGGCGGGAGAGGTACGTGTGCGACGATTAAATCGTCGGCTTCTACGTGTGCACTCACATGTACCACGGATAAGTCACCGGTTTCTACGTATAGAAAAATCAATACCTACATGTGCCACGAGTAAGTCGCTGCTGCTACATTAACGATGGGTGCAGGACAGTTGCAGGCCGGTTGGTTCGTCACGGGACCTCGGCCAGCAGTATATAATCATTCGCAGTGAGGCAAACTTCATTCACACCTCTGCCTTTGATAGAAACTGATCGACCTTGCTGTACTCTTCTCTGCTGCTGTTCAAGTGTGCTGTTTCAACTTTACCTTTTCACCATGGGACCCAAGAAGAGACTCAATCTTGGAAAGAAAGAAGTAACAGAAGAAGAGCCTTCTGCACTTGCCTCTGGGGAATCCAGTGTTCCAGCAGCTCCTGCTAGTCCTGCCAGTTCTACTTATTATGATCCTTCCAAGTCTCCTGCCAGGTCTCCTGCCAAGTCTCCTGCCAGGTCTCCTGCAAGTTCTTCTGCCAAGTCTTCTGCCAAGTATCCTGCCAAGTCTTCTGCCAAGTTCACTCCCAGGTCTTCTGCCAAGTCTTCTGCCAAGTCTTCTGATGTTGACATGGATGACAGCGACAGAGATCCAGACTTTTTCTACCTCCCAATGATGAGCAAGACTTCGCTGACTGGTACCGGGAGAATGATATATTCTATGACAGGACCAGACGTGACTACACGGATCATCAGAGGAAGATGAGGCTCATAGATGACAAGGCACAGACCCTCAGTGTCCCCCTGTACTCGGCTACAGTTGAAGACCTGGCTTGAGTCTATCAGAACCAGTGCTGGGAAGCTCATCAAGCAGGGCCCTTCTAGTACAGCCAAGAGAAATCCGACAGAGAAGGAGAAGTGGATTATTGCCTACTTTGGGTTCCTTGAGCAACACATCTCGTCAAGCTGTCAACCTAAAGAAGAAGATTTCGAAGAGCAAGAAGCAACTGCCCAACTTGGATGACAGTTCCAGTGCAGGGCAGGCAGATTCTGGGCCTGAAGAACTGGAAGAAGTTGACGTCGAGTCAAGTCCAGTCTTCCCAGCGACAACACCAAGGGTGGTCCCTGGATACTGGTGATCATTCTTCTGCATCAAGCTCCAAATTAACTGACATAGTCCAGACTGCTCAGCAGACAGCTGCAAGGATTGACCAGCACATCAGAGCCATCGCACAGCCTCTTCCTCCTCCTACTCCTGCAGATCCGAAGACCCAGAGAATCCGCTCGATGACTGACAACATATATTCTGAGTGTCTTCAGTTGGACTTGGACACGTATGACGACGTCGAAGCCCAGCTGATGTCGATCTTCCTGCAGCTGAAGGTGCAAGTCAGGAGGAACAAGCAGCAGCAGCAGGAACAACAACAGCAGCAGTTGATTATTCAGCAGCAGCAGCTCCATCAGCAGCAGCAGCAGGCCCAGATGTTTCAGCCGACATTCAGCCAGTTCCAGCATGATACTCCTGAGAAACAATGGACTACCTTGCAGACGATGTCTAAACAGCAGTCTGCTTCAGCTTCTTTACAGCCTGCAGGAGCTTCTGCATTTGCCACCTACATTCCAGCCTGCAGGGTACCTACCAGTCTTCTGAACCTGGGCCTTCATCTTCATTGGCTTCTCTGTTGTACCTTCTCCAGTGGTGCCTGGTTCTTCTTCCTTGAACCCTCCTTTAGTGAGATCCTTGCTGTCTGGCAGTGAAAAACTTCCTGCCAGTTCAACTTTGCTCAACATGAGCAGCCTGATGAAAGTGTCCTTCCTTAATGACTCAGATGTCTCCTAAGAAGTAATCACCTTATCCTGTTCCTGTAGATGTTCCAGCAGAAAAAAACAAGAAAACTAAAAAACAAATTCACTTTCTAATGAATTCCATCTTGCCTCAAACAGCTGTGCAACTTCTCTCCACTCTTCTGGTGTTGTTGGACAGGAGATGACATCTTTTGCATACTCAGCTATGATGGCTTCACACACTTCAGGAATGATGTTGCTGGTGGTGTTGTGGGCCACTCTTTACCTGTGGCTCACCCGGCATCAGACCGGGCATCATCCGTCGGGTTTGGTACGGATCCTACATGTGATCCGCCGGGTGACTGTGATTCACACCTCGCTGCTGCCAACTGAGTAAAAATGCATAGTGGACTTGAACCGAGGTCCCAGGAGAACAGATTCACATGACATGCACTTTCCTGCCATTATAACAAGAATAATATAATGTATTATTAATATCAAATTATTATGTAACACCATAGATATCACTGTCGTGTCTGTATGTATTTTTACATGAAGCCATTATTAAAGAAGATACTTGCACTTTCTTATACATATTTGGCCAATGTTTTCCTAACTAGTTTGGAGTTTTCATCAAATTGGTGATCATATAATTTACAAACCTTTTTGAAACATTTCAATGAGACGCTCCGAAAATTTTTGAACACAAAATTGGTTCATAGAAACTTTTTCAGAGGACTTTATTGAATGATTATATATATATACGGCTTTTATTGAAACTTTTTCATATCAAAAAAGATACATATGTTGTACAAGATGTTTCCAAACAATATTTAGACGTTTGCTTGAAGCGTTTTTAGAAGATACCATTGAAACAAATGTATATAATGTTTTCAAAACGTTTTTCAGTCAACATCCATGAACATTTTCCAACGATCATAGCAGGATTACTTGCTTGAAAAATGTGTTTGGCCATTTGCAAGAAACATTTTAAGAAAACCCAAGTGAAATAATTTCCTAACAGGTTTGGAAACCTTATTCTTTTGGTTGTTTGCTGGAAACATTTGAAGAAAGTTCAAGTAAAACAATCTTGGAAAACGTTTTATGGCTGTTTACTGGAAAGTCAGAGTGAAATAATTCGTTAAACCATTTAAAAATTGTCGTTTTGTTGTTTGCTGGAAACATTGCAAGGAAGTCCAATGAAACAATTAATCCTCACAAAACGTTTTCCGAATGTATTTTGAAGGGTTCACAAATAACTTCTCAAAATAAAACCATCTCAGAACGTTTTCATGTCTTCCAGTGTTTGATGGAAAGTAATCTAGTGCCACAAAGTAAGGGTGATGATCAGATATGTAGTTTTATAAATATTGATGCAATACTGTTCTAAAGTCACTTAACCTCGTTGGAAACACTTTTTTTTTAATATAACATTTTTTCTCAAAGAAATTGCTAACATGAGTTGAACTCCCAATTGTTAACAAATCAAAATTAAAGTCATCTGTCAATACAACTTCTTCAGGTGCTCTTAAGTCTAAATATATACATTAATTAATGCGTACCTAATCGTCAACTATCAATTTTGGAGGTCTATGAATGTTAATTACTATTCTTCGTCATAAAAAACTTACACTTATATTTTCCCTAAATATTGCTATCACTATAAATCGACAATAAATTTTATTCAAAATTAATTCTGATATGTATGGCTGTACTCCCCCATGTGCACTGTAAGTTTGAGGTTTATGAAGTAAAGTATAGCCTGCGCGCTGGAAAAAGAAATATATGACTTTCAGACAACCCAGGTAGCTTGTAGAGTAACTGCATAATTGAGTGTTCAAATGAGTTGGCATTATTATTCTGTGAGCTCGTAATGTTTGTAAATGTCTCAACCATTAAACACCAGGATTAGGTATAAATTCACTGAAATCACAGATTATACAGATCCCGCATTTTCGTAATTAGGACGCGCTATGCTGGCCAATTATGACGTCAATGGACATTATAGCGTTCAGATCTTCAGAGTTTATTAAAATTGAAAATTGGCAAAAAGGTTATACCATTTTGCTTGTTATGAATTGAAGCCATCATTAGCTATTTGGAAATGTTGTTTTGGTACTTTGTTTAAAATTGACATAACTACCAAATGCGCAGCATTATTCAATGGGAATTTTAATATCCGCTAGGGCCGTTGAAGTTTGGTTTAGGCACGGCGTTTACAAGTATAGGGAGTGGCGCTTCTTGGTAATCTTCTTTGCTGACACAAGCGTCATCCAGACATGTTAAATTTGTGTGTCTGTAGTTTGGCTTAGACCAGCATCTATCTATCTATCTATCTATCTATCTATCTACTATGGCTATCCATCTATCAGAATGTTTTGGACAGTTCAACAGTTTGACAGGCCTTTCCACTGCATACGTTTTACACGCATGCATAATTGAATATGTTAATTAAAATGTAATATTATAAAAACAGTGGGTGGTGATGAGTCCACATAACTCTATGTTGGATGACACATCATACAACATGGATTATTGTTTAACTAGAGCGCATGCAAATGCGCACGTGGGTTGTAGAGCAGAACAGCATGATCTAATAAGTTCCGAACAAAAAGCATATACTGTATAAACAATAAGGGAAATATTTGCAGAAAACATTTAAACACCTTTTGACAGGTGAGTCTCAATCAAATGATTTGGCTGTCTCAATGTGTGTATTTTCTATTTTAATTCTTTAACATTTTAATGTTGACAAATTGGTTGGATAGGACTAAAACTCACTCATTCACCCATAAATTGGCATCTCCGCTTCTGATTTGGTTAAATTCATGCTTTCATGTTCTCCGTGAAGCAGAATTGGCGTGATTTCTTGCTTTGCATTTTCGCCGCCAAACTTTATATGTATATTTGTACTTTGGTCCAAGAAATTCGCAAAGTACAACCCTCGTCTTCTAGTTAAGTAGAAAATGAGACATCACGCTACGATTTAAACACGAGAGGGCAAAAATGTATACTTCAGCATACCACAGTGGCGACACCTGGCATTTATTGGTGGCTTTGGCATGGAGATACACGACGATGAACGAGCGGCCAGCGTGCACACAAAATGATGATTTTGAAATTTACTTGATAGATTAGCCCAGAAATCAGTGCCAAAGACACTGAAGTTCTACACAACAGTTTGGTAACACTGACAGGTCCGTACTTTGAGTGCATATGTGCTTTATACACGCTTGAGCCGACCACCGAACTGGCCCCATTGGATTAACATGTAAGTTCAAATTAACCGTCAGGGAAATGGCACAACTGACGCATTACGCCAAAACGCTTCCAATCACAAATCTAACAACAATAAGCTAACACAACTATGGACCAGTAGTGGACAAACAGTGGACAACATTGGGTCAACTTGACAGTAGGCTGACCTAGCTGACATAGCCTATACAATTGGTCATTGGGCCAACAGTGAGCCATCATTAAACTTGGCCAGACAGTGGGCTGACCCAACAGTAGGCTGACCCAACAGTAGGCTGACCCAACAGTAGGCTGACCCAACAGTAGGCTGACCCAACAGTAGGCTGACCCAACAGTAGGCTGACTGTGACATAGCAATGAACCAACAAGACATTGGCCTGTGGTAGGCCAACACAGTGGGCCAACTTAATCCCAGAAAGCACAGTAATTATCAGGAAGTTTAATTATCAGAAAGCAGTTTTTAAAGCACACCAATACAGTGTAGCATAATACAGTAAAGTAAGTTATACTCCACCTAGATAGTTTTCCTATTGTACTGAGTGGGCAATAACCAACGAAAATGTTAGTTAACTCCCTCCTGAGTGCAAACTGCACTTTAATTGCTTAATAACAGCAGTTAAACAAATCAAACAATCAAACAAATTAGCCTATAGGAGTATAGGTTAGTTATATCCCTTGTATTTGGGAGTTAACTAACATTTTAGTTGGTTATATCCCTTCATCTTTGAACTCCAAGCCTTATCAATTCAGTTCAATCAGTTCATTTTCATTTCACAAATCATCACGTGGAAGAAAACAAAAAAAATTGACATATAGAAAAACACATTAAAAAAGAATATTATTAATATGATTATGATGATGAGTGGGGGTTGTGTATTTGAAGACACTGTTGTACATTGGCAGATATTTACTAGGATTGATTACTTGAAATGTTAACATAAATACTTATAAAGCTGGGTTATTTTAAAACTGTTGACAAATATCACAGTTCCTAATAAAACAAAAATCATCCTAAAGATTAAAAATTTTTTTTTTTATGTATGTGATCAATCCAGGGAGGCTGCGAGTATTGACTTTATCTAAAATAGCTGGTGGTGAGTTATTCATAGTGGAGGGCAATCTATATCTAATAGAGCAAAGGGAAGTTTCAGTATCTTTTTTGATCGAGTTCCCCATAGAAGTATTCCATAATTTAAATGAGGTAGTATTAGACAAGTGTAAAGCAATTCTAGAATATTACTAGAAATATAATTCTTCAAGCGACATAGGACAGTAGTTTTTTCTTGAACTTTTTTGAGATATCATGGTTGGGTGTGGCTTCCAATTTAAATGAGAGTCTAAAGCCCCTGTCACACTAGGCTGTTTTAGCCGTAGTGAACCCGTAGAGTGACGTAACGGTTATGTAACAGCTTTTTTCGCCGGGTTGGCGATAGATTCTGGCGGCAAAAAGGGGCGGGGCAGCACCCGCCGGGTTCTACAGGTTACCCGCCGGGTTTTACGGGTTACCCGCCGGGTCACCCACTGGCTTCTACGGGTCACCCGCCGGCTCCCAAGGGTATTTTTCATTTTTTGGACACCCGGGAGATTTCTACGGTTGTGCCATGCTTGCATGGCACTACCGGCTACCGGGGCTGGGTTTCCCAGCTTGGCCACGGGTCCCACGGGTGCTTGCCGGGTATCCACGGATAGCCGTTTTGTAGCCGCCGGGTTGGAGCCGGGTAGCGCGTTGCGTAACAATTGCGTAATACTACGGGTTCACTATGGCTAAATCGCCCAGTGTGACAGGGGCTTAAGACAATACCAAGGTAATAAAAAGTTTCAACAAATTATATTGGAATGCCATTGATTTGGAGATTTGGTGTGTTAGTATGATTTCAATTAGTATGAAAAAATAAAGCTTTCGTTTTATTGGCATTTAATGAAAGTTTATTACTTTAAACCAAGTATTGTCTGTAAGTTCACTATTGATGAGATCAGCAGAATTACCAAATAATTTTAAAGTTACATTCAAAACTGTTTCGTCTGCATATATTGTAGGTTTAAAGGGATAACAGCAATTAACTAAATCATTCAGACAAGTTATAAATAGCAGAGGATTAAAATATTATGATCCAGTGTGTCAAAAAGGCCTTCGAGAGGTCTAGGAAAATGTTTAATGGGATTTCCCTCAGTTAAATTTTATCAACCATTCTGTCTATGACTTCGATAGCTGCATATTCGGTGGAGTGACAATCCATACTGATTTTCAAAGAATAGGTTTGAATTATGCATAGCCCTTTCGATGACCTAAGACACACTGAAAAGTAACGAGACAAGACGGTACTTACCAAAACAAGACATATCGCCTTTTTTTGTGAATGAGAAGAACTTTTGCAAATTGATCTTGAATTTTAAGTATTTTATGAAATTGGTATAGTGATGCATGTGAATTTGAACTCAGAATTTTATATATTTTTTAGCAACTCAAGGTTACACGTAGCCTACTTCATGAGATGCCACGAGGCTACATGTAACCTTAAGTTGCTAAAACATATATAAAATTCTGAGTTCAAATTCACATGCATCATTAAGTTGACCAAATTAAGTACTGAACATACTTGAAATTTGCAAAAGGTTTTTTTTACTGTAACTTGAAAAAATGATGATATGGCTGAAAATTATAAAATTCAGGTTTTTAAAAAGTAATATATACATATATACATATATTTATCATCTTTATTCTGTACATATACACCAAGAAAAATAAAATTACAAGAGAGGTAAAAAATAAAAAATAACAGGATAAAAATTAATTAATATAAACAAATATCTAAAATAAAATCAACAACCTGGTGGTTTAGCACCTTAAATTCCTTGAGACCATCTCTAACACTAATTACCTCTTTTAGAGTGCCAACAGTAACATTGATGTCACATAACCTTTCTTGCCATTCATCCTAATGAACAATAAGGCACCCTGGTTGTTTAGAATATAATTTAAGATAATTTTTACACAGCATTTGATAATGGGTAACATACGGTTATAGCAGTTGACATACCAGCTTGATAATATCATTTTAACCATTTAAACACTTGTAAAAAAATTTACGGCCAAGTAACTGAGGATATTCCCCTTATAGGCCAAAAATAATATGATAGTGGACACCCCACAGAGATCTTTTGTCTTTCGTCATGAAATACAAAGTTCAGAAACGGTACCGCAATAGCGCACCAAAAAAAAATAGCAATAATGTACAAATAGCTTGTTTAAAAAAAAAGTGCACATGCCCAAAATTGGCTATTTAGAAAGACATTAAAATTGTGCCAAAAATATCCTTTAGCAGCATTAACTATACAGTCTCTGCTACGAGTGCCTAAATGATGACCTAGATGTACTGCAGTGTCACTAGGTTTCACTAACTCATTACATACGGTGATACCTAGCTACATGTCAGGGTTACAAGCAAAAATATGAAATTTCGAACTTGTGCGTGACCTAGCCTTTTAATAAACATTTGCCACACGAAATACACCTGCTCTAGGTTTTGATATACCTCTTTTCTATTGTCCCGCACTCAGATGTAGTTGGCTTCTTAAAATTTTTAATCGATTTCTGTAGCATTTTCGAATTCACATTTCGTTGATAATGCATGACAGCCATTGCCGCCTAGTTCCACCAAAACTCGCTAGAGGGCTACGGCGACGTCACGGTGCTAACACAGATTATACAGGTGCAGATAAATATCTCATACTTAAATTAGCTTCATTCGTCCTGTAAAAAACTGGAATCGTGTGGAAATGGTATATTAACTTATTTTAATTGTCAAATTGAGAAAACTATGGACATGAAAGAGCTAATTTATTTATCCACTAGGGGTTTAAAATGGGAGTAGCACTTCTTAGTTTTGTCTTTGTCAGTGGCGCCACTGTCACGTGATCGTTAGGGGCGTGGCAATGGCAAAAGTCTTAAGCAAGAAAATAATGAACTAAAATCTCAGCTAAAAAAGAAAAAAACAAAGAGTCATCTTGTACTCAGTGACTTGATGTTGAAGGATGTTGATCCACAAAAATTAGAGAACACTGAGTTAATTAGTGTACCTGAGGCGAATGTTAATACCATGAAAGATGAACTGGATAAACACCATGGTGAGTCATTTGAGAGCATCACTCATGTAGTTGCCACCAATAACTTGAGTGAAATCAAGGATGACCCATCCAAGATCCCAGATGTGATTGAAAGCTACAAGGTTCTAGTAAACAACAGCAAGGCACTCACTAGCAAAGTCATCGTGTCTAGTGTATGCCCAAGACTTGATGATGCGAAGGACTTAGTTGAACCCCTCAATCTGGCCTTAAAAAGCATGTGTGAAGATTGTGATGCAACCTTCATTGACAACACAAGTATCTTCACATTATCGAATGGAGATGTGAATGATGGCTATCTCTGGGGACAAGGTCCGAATATAACAAAACCCGCAGTCAACAAGTTGGTTCGAAATTTAAACATCAAACCGTGTGAAAGAGTACAAGACGTAACCCATGATGGCCGTAATACAAGATCCTACTCTGATGCAGTCCGGAATGGTGGTTACCATTCACGTCGCCAGAATCAACATGATCATATCCAACATCGTTCGCATGATCATGGTCGTGACGCACCCCAAAGATGGTCCAACATGGATGAAGTCGTTATAAACCGTAATGGCTGCAGACTATGCAATGAACCAGGTCACAACATGAACAGTTGTCATCACTCGAGACCTGTCGTTTGTAACCAATGTAATGCGAGAGGACACAAGGCAAAGCACCATCGACAGCATAGAAGATAATTTCTTGGCCAAGATCCTGAGGCCGCCGAGCTAATAAAGGACTATAAAAATGACAATTATGTGAACTGTGATAATGTACCTCTAAGCTGTGATGACATTTTAAGTAAAACTTTTATTGAGGAAAATTCCTCATCATCTGTATTTTATGATCAAAATGTTGATGATTTTGTTTTTATCAGCACTGATGATAGCTCAACTGGTGCCTCTGGTAGTTCTAGTGACTGTGTACTTAATCATAATATTCCCTGTAATACTTGTGATGAAACTGATACTGATGCAAATATTTTGAATAACAATGCATTTTCTTATGTACAACTTAGCAAATGTGTTAGTAATGCAAATGGTATAACTTTGGGTCATCTTAATGTAAGAAGCTTACTTCCCAAAATGCATGAAATTGAGTTCCTAGTTCATAATTCCAAATTTGATGTTTTCTGTATAAATGAATCCTGGTTAGATGATAGTATAAATATGAATGATGTTATGATACCAGGTTATAACGTACATGTAAAGCATAGAAATAGGCATGGCGGCGGCATTGTTGTTTATGTAAAAAAAGAACTGAAATGTGAAAGAAGAATAGATCTTGAAATGCCTGAATTAGAATGTATCTGGATCCAACTCAAACTTAAAGGTCAAAGCCTACTTGTTTGTTCTATGTACAGACCGCCTAGTGCTAACAATGTTTATTACGAATGTATACTAGATACTCTTGAAAAAGCATGTGCTGAGAATCATGTTACAGTACTTATTGGTGATTTAAATTATAATTATGTTCTTGATGAATATCTCTATCAAAATCCTCTGTATATGATTGAAAAATTAAATGGTATGTCACAACTAGTACACAATTTTACACGTGTAACAGATAAATCTGCTACTTTGATAGATGTCATACTTAGTACTCATCCAATGTTACATCAATTTACGCGAACTTTTGAATGCACCTTAAGTGATCATTATCTTGTTTATACAGCAATAGATGTTGTGAAAGGTGATACATTAAACAAACATAATGAGATTAGATATAGATGTTTCAAAAATTTCAATTCTGTGTCTTTCATTAATGATATAGAAAACTCTGATATTTTCAAAAATATTTATAATAACACCAATGTAGATAATGCATGGAATGAATGGAAAATAGAATTTATTAGAATATGTAATAAGCATGCTCCTGTTAGAATAAGACGAATGAAAGATCGATACAAACCATGGGTTAATAATGAAATTTTAAAACTTATGTATAAAAGAAATTTCCTGCATAAGCGAGCAGTTAAGTATGCAGATATTGATTGTATGGATGAATATAAAATTGTCAAAGCAGAAATTGAAATTAGAATTCAACAAAGTAAGAACGCTTATTATGATGAACTTTATAAGGGAGCTTCATCCCAGCCAAAGGTTTTATGGAATGAACTTAAAAGACTTTCTGGAAAAAAAAGTACTTATGTAAATGTGTCCAATGATTGTCACAATGCTAGTGAGTTCAATGATTTCTTTTCAAATGTTGGTATTACTACAACACAGCATTTGCCTGTACCTGACAATGTTATGTGGAAGGGTCAAAGCAGTATATATGAATTTAAATTTAGCAATGTTGAGGAAATCTCTGTTAAAAAGTTACTTTGTAATTTAGGATCAAATAGTTCATTGGATATTTTAACATTTGATTGTAAACTACTTAAATTAGCAGCTACATATATAACTCCATCACTTACTCATTTATTTAATATATCATTACAGTATGCTATTGTACCAAAGGAATGGAAATATTCTAGGGTTACACCTATTTATAAAGGTTCAGGAGATGTTAAAAATTGTTCTAATTATAGACCTATTTCGGTTATAGGACATTTAGCCAAAATGTTTGAAAAAGAAATTCAGTACCAATTGTTAACGTATCTTGTGTCACATGACTTTATTTCGCTTGACCAGTATGCTTATAAGAAATTTCACTCCACTTCTAATTGTCTACATACAACTATTGATGAATGGTTACAGAATATTGATGATAATCTAAAAACTGGAGTTACATTCCTTGATATATCCAAATGTTTTGATACTATTAATCATAAGCTTCTTATAGCTAAATTAGAAAAATATGGAATAAGAAACAATGAGTCGAAATGGTTTAAGTCGTATCTCACTGATAGATGCCAAAGTGTTTATTATAATAATGAAATGTCTGATGTATTAAATATTAATATTGGGGTTCCCCAAGGTTCTAACCTTGGTCCCTTATTATTTACTATTTTTGTAAATGACCTGCCTAACTTCATTGGTGATGGCCGATTGTCTATGTATGCCGACGACACTATAATTTATTGTAAAGGTAAACAGGTCTCGGATATAAATAATGATTTAAATGATTGTGTAAATAAGGCTGCAACATGGTTTACTTCAAATTGTTTAGCCCTCAATGTAAATAAGACAGTATCCATGTTAGTAGATGCTCAGGTTAATTGTGATGAGCAAAATATATTATGTGTTAAGCTTAATGATCAAATTGTTGAAAATCTTACAGTTACAAAATATTTGGGTGTTCATGTTGATAGAAACTTAAAATTTGATAAACACATTCTAGAAATAGTTAAAAAGATATCTGGTAAACTTGCTTGGTTAGGTCGATTAAGACACATTGTACCTAGAAACCTACTTGAACTTACTTATAAAATGTATGTACTACCATTATTTGATTATGCCTGCACCGTATGGGGTTGCACAGATGTAAATGTAAATATTATTCAGAGGTTACAAAACAGCCGCAAGACTAATTACTGGCTGTTTTGATATCATCAATATTAGAGGTATTACCTTAGTTAAATCATTGAAATGGCAAAATATACAAGAACGAATTAATTATTTCTTAAGTATACACATGTATAATTGTATTCATGGGAATGCTCCATTGCATTTAGTAAACTCAATTGTAATGGCTTGTGATGTTCATGAGGTTAATACTAGACTAGCAAATTCATCAAATGTTGTTATACCAGAGTGTCATACCCAGTACTTTAAAAGATCATTTTTATATAGGGCATCAGTTATATGGAATAGCTTACCAGAAGAATTGAAAGATTGTAATAATGTAAATTTATTCAAATGTAAAGCAAAGATATACTTTAGCTAGTACCCAGTTGAGCTCATCAGTAATATTTTTAACGTTCTTATGTACATACCTGTATATATATAATTTATTTGTGTTTTTTACGCTGTTTTTTATTATATGGGCCACCTGAAAAACGGTCCCACCGAGTGTGTGTACCCATGTAAAACATATTACAAATAAAAAAAAAAAAAAAAAAAAAGCATAAACGATCGGACGTAAATTTGAAAATGCTCTTTATAGCGATGTTTCCAGTAGGTTTTTTGGCCATAATTGAGTGCGATCCAATGATAAACAGAGTATTTCCTCATGTGGAAAACGACGAAACGAGGTATGCTACGTTACTTATTGAGAAAACTGTCATATAAATGTCAACTTCCAAGAATTTTTCATGAAAGCCGTTCCGACCCTACATGGCATCTAATGCAATGTAGCACCAGCCCACGGGAGCTTGGCACCTTTACCTGTAAGGTTGGCCCAAGAAAGGAAGTTAACCCCTTCACTAGAGGGATTTGCCTAGGAAAATAGCTCCAGGTTGAGGAATGTTGGTACCCGTACCATGAAAAATTGGCCCTGTTCAAGTTCCACTTCCATCACTGATTCCAAATTATTAAATTTATTAAGTAAAGAATAATGTATATATAATTATTAGTATGTCATTAATTAACCATGCTGTTACAAAGACAAATTTCTGTTAACACACTGACCAGTGTGACACTGCAGGCCAACCTAGCCCAGATGAAAAGGTTCTTTAGTAGCCTGAGACCATCGAGTTACAATTGGAAAAATTGAGGCGATTGATGTTGGGTAGCCAGGGGCAGTCACTTAGAGCAGCTTGAAGTTGAGTACTCAATCAGAAGTAGAGGGGTTTGGGCTTTATATCCATCCAATAGAACAGTCTGTATAGCCTGGAGCCATATATGGAGCTAATGCAGTAGTTCCATGCCAAAATGACTGATAAAATGCAGTATTATTCAAAGTTCCATGCCAAAATGACTGATAAATTCTGCTATCGAGAGCATGGCAGATAGCATGCCAAATTTGGCCAATGTCAGCCTAGTGGTATGGTCGTCCTGACTTCAGACCCATGTCGGCCCAGCAACGGCCCAATTTTGACCCGATTTGGAATGCTATCTGGGATCGATGTCACATTTGATTGAATTTGGACCAACGTTGGAATAATCGACTGTGGGCCAATCAGACATGTCATTATCTTTATTCTCCAAACAAGGTTCAATGTTAGCTTGGTGTCAGCCATGTTGGTTCCATGTTGGTACCATCGGAGTAGCGGCTCACTTTGGTTGCTATCATATCGTTGTTAGTACACAAGCTGGTCTTAATTTTGAAATGGTCTTACTATTGAGGTGACCTTAATCAGGATTCTTATGAATGTGTAGGCTGGTTTGTGAAATATGTCATTTTATTACTTACTTTTGGGCAAGATTTAAAAATTAAATTCCCTAGACAAAAAGTCATGTCGCTTCAATGTTGGTCTGGCATCACCAGTGTCAGACCAACTTATTCATTGATGCACCGACTTTCGACTAACTGAGAGCGCTTGGTGAGTGTTCTTTTATTATGAAAGGCTAACCATATTTACTCAGCGGCTCATTGTATTCCTGCCCCATGGTCTGTGTGTGTCCAGCAGACGTCTGTCTGTCTGCTACCACCACCATCTGCAGAACAGCACTGCTTGCATGAAAGCAGTGCACCATTGCTGAAAGGCTAAAGCAAATCAGTTTATATGGGCCTACTTCATCACTCTGCTTCTTATAAGCTTAGCTCCATAGGTGCGGACTGTGGCCTAAGGCCATAAGCACGTGAGCAGCATCTTGGAAAGGACCTTTTATTGAATATTAGGTGCGCTGGCTCCAGGCAGTTGTAAGGCAGGCCACATTTTTGGTTTTATGACCATGCCAATCTTTATATCAGGAGAAAAGAAATATTCAGAAGGCTGAAACAAAATATCTTAAGGTAGGAAAAAAAAATAGGCTGCGCTGCAGCTAAACCCTCAGCGAGTCCCACATTGCACACATACATCATTAAAATTGTTATGTCTCTGTCCGACAGGCAGGAGGGCGGGCGTAGCACTTTCATTTTTTTAGAGCAGAACTCTCAACACACACTTTTGTTTCTAGAGCTAAACTCTAACACTAATGCACTTACCCTAATGAAATGTTATACAGTAACACTCTATATGGTCTAGTGGTGCCTTGTGATAGCCACACTAACATATATTGGTTATGTTACACAAATATAATATATCTTGAGTGTTTATATAGTGTGTGCGATGAACCGAAACAATTGCCACTCATCCTACATAGCCTGTTATGCAATGCTAATTAGATCCTTTTTTTTTTAACTCTTGAATTTCTTTATTTGTTCATTATATTCTGTCAAGTGTAAAATAATACAGTGTTCCCATGGGTTATATAAAAAAGTCTGAAAAAGTCTTACTTTATTTTTGTAAAAATTAAGTCCCTTATTAAGTCTTACTTTGTCCTATTTTGATGCTAATATACTTGGATATTAACAGCTACATTGTAATATTCAGACGATTTGGAAAATATAAATGAATAGAAATTATGAACTTGCTTAAAATACACAAGAACTGAGTTTATTTAATGCTTAATAGCCAATACCCTGATTGTTTTTTTGACAATGAAATTAAATAAACACCTCAACAAAAGTAAGTCCCTCCCCTAGATAAACTTGAATATTTTCAAGACGATTGCACCGATCTTGATGTAATTTGGCGTGTGTTTTACTATTGATATAAGCACTAATCATGCACAATTATTGCATAATCGGATCAGTCATGGTTGAGTGAGAAGCAGTGAAAGCTCGACTACCCAGTTTCAAAAATTTCAAGTTCTGCCTGTTAGCACTAATCCACTCAGGACAGGTTGATTAAACACAATAAACATTTAAGAATGGCCTGAAAACAACAGAATTTGTTATGCAATTAAGTTTATTAAATGGTCTTAAAGCTAAGACCTTTTCTCATCACAACTGGCCATGCCTCGAATGTCTGAGCAAAACCGTGCTATTGCCATAGGGTTATTGGAGGCAAATTTCTCAGTGAATGCTGTGGCTAGAAGGATGGGTGTAACCCCGAAGGTCATAAGAAAGCTGCGGGAAAGGTTCCAAAACACCCAAGAGGTCAAAGACAGACCAAGGACAGGGTGTCCCAGGGTCTGCAAGGCAGGATCGTTTGATGGCTAATATTGCCCTGTTTAATTTTTTTATGGTAAATTTGATTTAAAAAACTTTTTTTTATGTCAGCAACTGACATCCGAGACCAGGTGGCTGAAGTGCAAGGGCAGGGAGCACAAAACATCAGTGATCAGACTGAAACGCTGTTTGCACAGCAATGGCCTTCATGCCTGCCGTCAAGTCAAGAAGCCGCAGCTAACCAGGGTGCAAAAGAGAGCTCGACTTGAATGAGCCCAAGCTCACAGTCAGTATACGAGACAAGAGTGGGAGAAGGTCCTCTTCACTGATGAGATGAGGATGTGTCTACGGGACACGGATGGAAGGAGCAGGGTTTGGCGTCGTAGGGGAGAACAGCATGTTGACTGCTGTGTCCAGCCAGTAACTGCATATGGAGGTGGAAGTGTCATGGTGTGGGGAGGAATCAGCGCTGGAGGCAAGACTGACCTGCTGATCATTCGGGGCAACCTGAATGCTCAGCGCTACCTGCATGAGATCCTCACCCCTCTTGTCAACCCTATGCAGGAGCAGTTGGAGAGGGATTCATCCTCATGGATGATAATGCCCGCCCTCACAGAGCAAGAGTTGTGGATCAGTTCTTGGAGGATCAGGGGGTGGAGAGGATGGACTGGCCTGCCAACTCTCCTGATCTCAACCCTATTGAACACCTCTGGGATTAGTTGAAGAGGGCAGTTCGAAGAAGAGTCGACCAGCAGACAGCCCTTGCCATGCTGCAACCGATCCTGCAGGAAGAGTGGGCTGCAATACCCCAGAACCGCATCAAAAAACTTGTGCAGACCATGAAAAAAAGATGTAATGAGGTGATTCGGAGAAACGGAGGACGCACCTCATATTGAATGTTGAACACTTTAAGAAATTTGTCACCTGTTATCAGTAACTGTTATTGTTTTGTACCCTCTTTATTTTTAAGTGTAATTGTGCAATAAATTGTGTGTTTTGTCTTTGATTGATCGCTAGACCCATGTGTGATTTCTTTTTTCAGTCAAATTTATTGAGGGACTGCATGCATTCATTTTTCAGCAACCGATGTTGTTCACAAACAATCTTGGGATTTTTGAAAAAGGCTTGTTGAGCATATCACTGCTGCTCACTCAACCAAAACTGATTAATGCTTATACCATTGTTAAAACACACACAAAATTTGGTAAAGATTTGAGCAGTCGTCTTGAAAATATTCAAGTTTATCTAGGGGGGGGGGGGACTTACTTTTGTTGAGGTGTTTATATTGGTATATATTACTATATTAGTGGTCTTATTTTTCATGTGCGCATTATATTATAATGTCTTACAAATATCTTACATCTTATGAAGGTAAACCTGCAGGAACCCTGTATTAACAGCAATCCATTATGTTCAGAGTAAAGCCAAGTGAGCATAAAAATATTCTCTGTTCTTTTCTTGCCATTTAATTGTTCTGTTTTAATGATTTTATGCACAATAAGGAGTATTCCGTTCACTAGAAATATCAACACAATGGCATGTTCCCTTAACTAATCTACAACTAAGATTAAGGAATCTTTTTGAAAGTTTATAATATAAAAAAAGAAATAAGAATTGTGTGTTGTTTCACACAAAGTATGGGAGAGACAAAGCAATTACTCAGCAATCCATATATATTTTGGGAAAAGTACTTGTAAATATAATCCTCATAATGACTCCGACAATTGTAAATGGGAAAATTGTATGTGTGGGCGCTAGGTACAAATGTGCATTACTTAAGGTACACTGCTCAGATTTAAGGCAATTGACTTTAAAGTGGCATCATAATAATTATATAATTATACAAATATTAATTTTACTTGTATCATTAATTCCCTGCATGTTAATATAATGTTAACAGCAAAAAATAAATTTCAGCTAGGGTATTTTGTGCAGAACATGCTACCATTAGCCTTCTTTGTGGAAGCTTTTGAAGATAAAAGATCAAGTTTAAAACTGCTTTGTCTTGGTATTTTCAAGTGTCATGTTACCTCCAACAGAACTATTTTAAGCCTGGCCCTGTCATGCAACAGTGAACACTGAGTCACGAGTTCATGGAACGAAAAACTTCTTAGTTGTTACAAAGAACTTCCTAGTTATTACACAATTACACATGGTTGTAAAGAAACTAGTATGTTTGTAATTAGCCAGGCAGTCAGGTTGGCCTTGTTTAAGATACACGTCTGTAGTGGTCCATGAACTAATAGTACACACATTTTGGCTTTCAATGTTACAATACTCTGGATTCTCTATGGGCTAACAGTGCAGGACACAAGTACAAAGAAGGTGACCTGTGTCTTGGAAAATAACCAAATATTACATTCTGTGTATTTGTTGGATTACTGAGAAGACATTCTGTGTATTTGTTGGATTACTGAGAAGACATTCTGTGTATTTGTTGGATTACTGAGAAGACACAAACACTATGGACAGCCATTCCAAATGGAAACAATTGCCTTGTGACACAAGTAAACCTATTCCACCTCAACGTAGCAGGCATGCGGTTTGCTATGGCAATGGAGCTGTGTATGTATATGGAGGTCGGGGTAATAGTAGAGTTTACAATGACTTGTGGAGATATACGTTGCATCATGGGCGATGGGACCAGTTAAATTGTACCGGTGATAAACCGCGATTACTGCAAGAACACACTTTGACATTTTACAATGACCGTCTTTATCTATTTGGAGGACAATTTGCGCCAGGAACTGAGACTGAAACACCTTTGTGGATTCTTAATTTGCTGACATTGGTTTGGAGGAAACACAGATCAAAATCTAAGGAAAGAATTCCATTTAGTCGCAGAGGTCATTCGGCTGTTACTCTTCAAAATCATATTATCATATATGGTGGTTATGTTGACATAAGAGGATCATCAAGTGAACTTTGGTTGTTTGATATGGATTCTGAAGCATGGCATCTTGCTTGCAAAAGCACTTCAAGCAACAGCGGGCCAGGTCGTCGACATGGCCACTCCGCTGTGGTTTACAAAAATACAATGTGGATTGTTGGTGGAATGAGGAACTTGACCACCCTTTCAACAATGTGGAAGTGGGACTTAAAAAGCCAAAGATGGCATAAAGTTCGATGTTGGAATAGTGTTCCATCAATCCATAGTCATTCAGCATGTGTACTGCGAGACGACATGATACTTGTTGGGGGAAAGACACACGGTACCAAACAAGACACCATTTGGAAGTTAAACTTCAAGAGGTTGGTATGGCAACAATACCAGTTCAGTGGTCAAAGCCCATTGCCATGTATTCATCATGTCTGTGTGGCAGTTCCAACAGTTCTGCTTAGATCCGTGGCAGATGGTAGTCTGTCTCACTGGCATCTAGGCTTCAAAATGGCTGGTGTATCGAATGATAGGTACTCCAGGTCATCAGAAAATGAATTGTTTGCAACTGCCACAGGAGCACTTCCTGATGTCAGTATTACTGCTACACAATATGACGATGACTTTACACTAAGTCATGGTTTACCAGAGAGTAGCCAAGTAGCAGGCAGTAATCATCCTGAAAGCTTTCAAGCTGTAAGAAACGGAGAGGAAGAGAGCATAGTTTGGTTGGCAGATTCACTCACTCAGCATGATTCAGAAAATGTTGAAGCTCAATCAGCAGACAATGAGCCACTTCCTCCAAATGGAGCAAGTTCACACAAGGATATTCCTGCTTCTTCAGCAAACAATTCCTGGACCAATGGTTTGGAGTTACAAACACAAGCATTTCCATCTGGATTAGAGAATGGATCATCAAAAGAACAAACAGGATTATTGACACATGCATCCTCATCGGGTTCTGTTGCCTTGGAGATAGCACCAGATGGCTTTAATGACAACTCCCAGCATGACAAACTAAGATCTGGATCATTATCAAATGCTATGTTTCAAGAATTGCATGAAACTATTTATGTTCAACTTGACGCTCAAACTGTAGCTTCCAATACCACAGCTCCAGATGATCTTGAAAGTATTCCTTTGTCCAGGCCATTTGATTCTAACCAGCTTGCGGTATCTACAAATGAATTAGAACAGACCGAGAATCCAACTGACGATACGAGTCGCCCAGGCAAAATTTTGAAATTGGCCAGCTCAGACTCAGCTGCTTCATTGCTTGCTGATGAACAAACTGAAGAACTCGAAGGACTGAACAGTACAAACTGGACTTCTTTTCAAGATTCTCATAGCAGCTTATGGTCAAATGTTGCACAAAATGTTGATGCCACGATGAGAATGGCAATGATATTATGTGGTGGCAAAGTAGCTGATATGGCAAACTATGAAAAAATACCAATGCCTCTGTGGAAACTGGAATGGGTCATCCACAGTGAAACTCAATCAGAGAATCAGCCAACCTCTAGTGAGCCAAAATTTGCTCTCAAGTGGCAACCAAGTTACAGAAACTTGGCATTTTAAGGTTTTATGTTAGCCTTTCCTCTTGTATGTATTTTAAATGCTTTTGTTTTAAGAAACATTGCCATATCACATTGGGATTACTGTGGTGGTTTCATTTCAAACTGCAAATTGCACTAAATGTCTGCAATACAGATCTCTATTTGCAATTTATGGTCATGAAAAGAAAATCTTGACAAATTTAATTAAACACTAGATGTTCCTTTTCGTGACAACAATGTTACACCTCAGCAGCAATGTAGGGCAAACAAAATTGATAGTTGCTATAATTTATTATAACTTGGGTGTACCAAATACAGATAAATCTGCATAAATATAAATTTACTGTATAACAACAAGTCTTTGATAACATCAGTATGTGTGGCACTTCTCTCTGTGTGGCAATATATGGATGTCCCCGTTAATCAGACTGTCCTAATGACAGTTCACCGTACATAAGGGTACTCCATATTTCCCGCGATTTGCAAGTTACTCTTGTTGAGAGTGTAGCGAGCAACTGTGGCCTGATATCAAGGCATTGCGGTTAACTTAAGCCCTCTGGCGGAGTGGTTGAGGTCAACCAGTAATTTAGATTAGATTTAGATCAATTTATTTTCATAATTTATAAATGTACATTTTAGAATATATAAATGAAATGAGAAGATGCACTTATGATGGAGGCCCCAATATGAAATAGAGGAAATGGGATGGGTGATTATGTACTGGTGCTCAAATAACTATAGAATATGTTAAGGACAAATTATGTTTGGCAGATAAAGCAATTTCTTATGATACATATCCTTTCCTGAGCCAGGCACGTTCTCCAGCGCAAGGCCGGTGTGTACTGAGGTCAACTGCCTTATCAGGGCCATAATTGCAACCCCCCTTTATACCCTCCCACGTCCAGTGTGTACTGATGGCATCTGTGTGGAGGATGGCCAGTGTGTACTGATGCATCCTAGAACAGTATTTCCTTAATATAGTTTGAATAGTACAACATGTCACTTGGAATACGCATTGGCCATTCTACACATGTTGCACATTTCACAACAGTCAACACTGGCTTTTCAGTTCAATTTGAGTTAATTACGAAGTCAAGTCTATTGTGTTGTTCTCTGTTTTGCTTTCTTTGTGTCTTTCTTTATTGATCTTTCATGTTAAACTTTTTGAGAATTATAAAATCAGACCTCTCACCTCCCTGGACATGTTTGGTTTAATTTGCACTGAAAAAAAGCTCCTGCTTATCTTATCTAATTATATGTTCTCTTTACAAACTCTTTAAATTTATATATACAAATAACATCTGCATCTAATTAATCAGGGTCTAATCTTTACTCTAGCATCTGTGACCCAGATTATAATGTTTAATGATAAATTATATTTATCATATTGTTGATGTACATTTCTTACAACCAATACACTGTATATAGTGTAATTTAAAAAAAATGTTGTTATCAGTTTTTGGTGATCACAATAGTAAAATTAAACATTCACTGTCGGTTCAAGAATGTTGGTTAAATTCCTTCTGTTATTTACATTGCAAGTATTAAATTCCTTCTTTTATTTACATGCTTCAATATATAAATGTCATATATAATAATATGCTTTTTTTGAAATAAAAATATCATAGGGAATACTTATGTAAATATTTACATATCTAATAGACTATTACCTAATCAGCCTAAATTTCAAAAGGTGAAATTCAAAACAGAAATTAATCATTTATCCAGTAATTAATCATTTATCCAGTAATTAATCATTTATCCAGTAATTAATCATTTAGAAATTCTTTAATATAGATTGTAATAATTTAATATAAATTTAGATAATAAAAACAGAAAAGATATACAAAAAGATATGTTTTGCAAGATATATAATTTTGTACACAGTTTACGTGATGAGATAACCTTCAAAGAGAGCGAGCCAGATATAGGCTATGATCAAACAGTGTCAAAGTGCAAATATCTATCTCAATGTAAGTAATTTCTGTGTTTGAATTATAGAAGTACCCACAGGCTTTCTTCAGTAATATAATTTATTTTACATAGACACAACATGAGTACACATCGGCCTTGCCCCAAGGAGGCACTAGAGTCAGCATAAGTACACACCAGCCAGCCATTCTATTTTCAATAACACCATTCATTTTACATGGATACAGCATGGGTACACACTGGCCTTTGCCCAGGAAGTGCACACCAGCCAGCCAGTCTATCTGTAGTTATACCATTCATTTCACATGGATACAGCATGGGTACACACTGGCCTTTGCCCAGGAAGTGCACACCAGCCAGCCAGTCTATCTGTAGTTATACCATTCATTTCACATGGATACAGCATGGGTACACACTGGCCTTTGCCCAGGAAGTGCACACCAGCCAGCCAGTCTATCTGTAGTTATACCATTCATTTCACATGGATACAGCATGGGTACACACTGGCCTTTGCCCAGGAAGTGCACACCAGCCAGCCAGTCTATCTGTATTAATACTATTCATTTCACATGGATACAGCATGGGTACACACTGGCCTTTGCCCAGGAAGTGCACACCAGCCAGCCAGTCTATCTGTATTAATACTATTCATTTCACATGGATACAGCATGGGTACACACTGGCCTTTGCCCAGGAAGTGCACACCAGCCAGCCAGTCTATCTGTAGTTATACCATTCATTTCACATGGATACAGCATGGGTACACACTGGCCTTTGCCCAGGACATGCACACCAGCCAGCCAGTCTATCTGTAGTAATACCATTCATTTCACATGGATGCAGCAGGGGGACACACTGGCCTTTGCCCAGGACGTGCACACCAGCCAGCCAGTCTATCTGTAGTAATGCCATTCATTTCACATGGATACAGCATGGGTACACACTGGCCTTTGCCCAGGAAGTGCACACCAGCCAGCCAGTCTATCTGTAGTAATACCATTCATTTCACATGGATACAGCATGGGTACACACTGGCCTTTGCCCAGGAAGTGCACACCAGCCAGCCAGTCTATCTGTAGTAATACCATTCATTTCACATGGATACAGCATGGGTACACACTGGCCTTTGCCCAGGAAGTGCACACCAGCCAGCCAGTCTATCTGTAGTAATACCATTCATTTCACATGGATACAGCATGGGTACACACTGGCCTTTGCCCAGGAAGTGCACACCAGCCAGCCAGTCTATCTGTAGTAATACCATTCATTTCACATGGATACAGCATGGGTACACACTGGCCTTTGCCCAGGACATGCACACCAGCCAGCCAGTCTATCTGTAGTAATACCATTCATTACACATGGATACAGCATGGGTACACACTGGCCTTTCCCCAGGAAGTGCACACCAGCCAGCCAGTCTATCTGTAGTAATACCATTCATTTCACATGGATACAGCATGGGTACACACTGGCCTTTGCCCAGGAAGTGCACACCAGCCAGCCAGTCTATCTGTAGTAATACCATTCATTTCACATGGATACAGCATGGGTACACACTGGCCTTTGCCCAGGAAGTGCACACCAGCCAGCCAGTCTATCTGTAGTAATACCATTCATTTCACATGGATACAGCATGGGTACACACAGGCCTTTGCCCAGGACATGCACACCAGCCAGCCAGTCTATCTGTAGTAATACCATTCATTTCACATGGATGCAGCATGGGTACACACTGGCCTTTGCCCAGGACGTGCACACCAGCCAGCCAGTCTATCTGTAGTAATGCCATTCATTTCACATGGATACAGCATGGGTACACACTGGCCTTTGCCCAGGAAGTTCACACCAGCCAGCCAGTCTATCTGTAGTAATACCATTCATTTCACATGGATACAGCATGGGTACACACTGGCCTTTGCCCAGGACATGCACACCAGCCAGCCAGTCTATCTGTAGTAATACCATTCATTTCACATGGATACAGCATGGGTACACACTGGCCTTTGCCCAGGAAGTGCACACCAGCCAGCCAGTCTATCTGTAGTAATACCATTCATTTCACATGGATACAGCATGGGTACACACTGGCCTTTGCCCAGGACATGCACACCAGCCAGCCAGTCTATCTGTAGTAATACCATTCCTTTCACATGGATACAGCATGGGTACACACTGGCCTTTGCCCAGGAAGTGCACACCAGCCAGCCAGTCTATCTGTATTAATACTATTCATTTCACATGGATACAGCATGGGTACACACTGGCCTTTGCCCAGGAAGTGCACACCAGCCAGCCAGTCTATCTGTAGTAATACCATTCATTTCACATGGATACAGCATGGGTACACACTGGCCTTTGCCCAGGACATGCACACCAGCCAGCCAGTCTATCTGTAGTAATACCATTCATTTCACATGGATACAGCATGGGTACACACTGGCCTTTGCCCAGGACATGCACACCAGCCAGCCAGTCTATCTGTAGTAATACCATTCCTTTCACATGGATACAGCATGGGTACACACTGGCCTTTGCCCAGGAAGTGCACACCAGCCAGCCAGTCTATCTGTATTAATACTATTCATTTCACATGGATACAGCATGGGTACACACTGGCCTTTGCCCAGGAAGTGCACACCAGCCAGCCAGTCTATCTGTAGTAATACCATTCATTTCACATGGATACAGCATGGGTACACACTGGCCTTTGCCCAGGACATGCACACCAGCCAGCCAGTCTATCTGTAGTAATACCATTCATTTCACATGGATACAGCATGGGTACACACTGGCCTTTGCCCAGGAAGTGCACACCAGCCAGCCAGTCTATCTGCAGTAATACCATTCATTTCACATGGATACAGCATGGGTACACACTGGCCTTTGCCCAGGACATGCACACCAGCCAGCCAGTCTATCTGTAGTAATACCATTCATTTCACATGGATACAGCATGGGTACACACTGGCCTTTGCCCAGGAAGTGCACACCAGCCAGCCAGTCTATCTGTATTAATACTATTCATTTCACATGGATACAGCATGGGTACACACTGGCCTTTGCCCAGGACTTGCACACCAGCCAGCCAGTCTATCTGTAGTAATACCATTCATTTCACATGGACACAGCATGGGTACATCGGCCTTTCCCTAAGAAGTGACTCAAGTCAGCAGCAGTGCACAATGGCCAGCCATGCTATCTTCAGTATTCCCATTAATTTTTCATGGATATAGCATGGGTACACAATGGCCTGACAAAACAGCCAATGTGTAATAATGTGCACTGGGCCTTGATTAGGAATGCAAATTTTCAGATGCCCATCAAAGTAATTAAATTGTTTAGGATCACTATTAAAATAGTATAACTGGTTAGGAAATATTGTTTTCTTCAGATTAAGTGGGTTGTGGTAAAGAACACTTAAATACTGTGGAATTTATTTAATAAACATTGTAGGGGACTTTAGGGCTCAATCACAAACATCTGCTGAGGGTGTTGATTTAATGAGGACATTAAACTGTCATTATCAGCTCTAGATATATTATACTCCACCTTCTAAACAACCTAAGTCTTATAATCAATGTACTATTTACTAAAATGTTCTAGAAAACTCTATTCTAAGATATTCCATGTCCAAACTTGGTTGACAGGCTGCCTCTGGATTTGGCTGGCTGTTCTAGGTAAGAAAACCCCGGGTCTGCTAGCCTCATTTGGAAGGGGTAAATTGACTTGACCTCAGTACACACTGGCCTTGCAGCCTGTTTTTACCTCTCCAAATTTAACACTCTCAAACTGAGTTCACATTGGTACATAATGGTCGTGGAAAGGATATATCGCTGTATGACTCCAGGAAATGGTTTTTAGTAATTTTGGAAAATTGTCTGAAGCTGTGGGTGAGAATTTTGTCTTTCAAAAAGTTTAGTCTAGTATTGAAAGTTTGTTGAATTCTATATCTAATTGACTTTTTAATGAAGGAATGTTTTAATACTGGTAATTAATAGTTATTTGTTCCTCGATAATTATGGGTCTCAGAATTTTTAAAAATATTTTTGTAGAAATATATCGGTAACATGTGACAAAACTTCAACTCACTCGGTGTACACAGGTCCTGTAATTTAAGAAGCCTTAAATGTTTAAATATAGGATTGGTATGGGCATTGTATTTTGAAATGCTAATTGTTCTTATTACCCTTTTCTGCAATTTAAATATCGATTCACTGCAAGATCCCCACAAAAGAAGCCCATAATTCAATTCAGTGAGAGACATCATCACACAATGCACAGCGTTTCCAAATCTTTTAGGGTATTGTGCTGCACTAACAAGAAAACTCTCGTTTTGAAGAGATTGTGTTTCCTAAGAAATTTTACGATTATAAAGACTCAACCATACTTTTATTCTAATCTATCTATATCGAAGAACATATAAATGCAGCCTAGTGCGTGCAATGAATAGAAATGCTGTAACCAGGAGAAAATTAATATTTTTAGAAACAATCAAGCAGCAGCTATATACAGATTCCAATCTAAATGGGGTCATGTTTGACACAAAACATGATACAAGTTGTTTGCCCAGCCAAATGTATACTAAATGAATTTCTAGCAAGGCCGCCCAGTGGAGCTGTGCGGAAAAGGTCGTCCTTGCGAGTGTTTCAAACCAGCAATAATGAAGATTCAGTCCTTGTGTTAATTTTACTAAAAGTACATTTTACAACTGTTCATGCCATCATACATGACACATAGGACTCGAAGTGATGAAAATTGGCTAATCCTGTTCAGTTCCAACACTGCTAAGCTATGGCGTACCACAGGGGTCCGTTCTGGGGCCTAATATTTAACAAATACATGCATCCTCATTGATTTTATCCTTGTGTGTTATATTTGTATATATTGATTTTAATTATACAAGGCCCTGTTGGAAAACAGACAGTAGTCTGAAACATGTTACCCTGTGTAAATATATTGAAATAAATAAATAAATCATGGAAAATTGCTCTGTCAATACCAAATCAACTTTCATTAATATGCTGATGATACCCACATGTATGATTTAAGCTGGGCAATGACACCAACATAAGACGTCTGCAGCAATGTGCAACAGTCATCGAAAATTGTATGATAAACAATTTCCTAAGACTCAACAATGATAAGACAGAGGTGATATTGTTTTCGCAAAATCCTTGTGACCTAAGTATCAACATTAGATTCAGATGTCACCCCAAAACAAGCAGTAAAAAGCCTGGGCATTACACTCGACAAAAAGCTCACCTTGGAACACCATGTAATTGACATCTGTCGATCAGCTTATCATAATCTTAGAATGATCTCGAAAATATGGGAATGCCTTTCAGTGGATGCAGGTCGCACTTTGATTTCGTTCCATGTTCATGACGAAGCTTGATTTCGACAATGGATTATATGTCTTCTCCCTGAATAAGCAATAAACAAGCTCTTTGTTCAGAATTATGCTGCTCGGACCATCACTAGATCAGAAATGACCACATTACACCAGAGGGTGGGGGCCTAGCTCAGTGGTAGCGCACTGGGCTTCCAACCACTGGGTCCCGGGTTCAATTCCCGGTTGAGCCTATGTTGGATGGCTGTTTCATCCTTCGTCTTATTGGCATGGTCCCTGCCTGTCCTATTAGCCCATCAGGTGCCGAAATAAAGGACGTAAAGCCCTAATCCACCCACCCACCACCACATTACACCAGTCCTCCTCAAAGATCTTCACTGGCTTCCCATCAGAAACCGTATCCAAGACTTTGATGACTGAGTATCAATGTGTACATGGGACAACATGCCACCAAGAAGACTTAGATCACCTGACCAACTCTAGTTGATAGTCCCAAAGACGAGACTCAAGCTAAGCCTTGCAGATCAGGCTTTTGCTGTAAATGGAGACTCTGGAACCAACTTCCACTTTACATGAAACAGTTGCCATCAACAAATAGTTCTAAATCTAGTCTGAAGACTTATCTTTGAATTTAATTAAGAGACTAGATTTTTTAAATTATAATTTTCAATCTTTACCTTATGCTTTAAAAAATTTTGACAATCCTAAATTATGATCATATGTTTTTTTCATTTTTTTTATAATTTTTATAGCAACTTTTTAAATACTTTTTTTCAATAACTTTTTTACAGCGCATTAGATATTTTTGTTTAATAATTTTTCGCTTAAGAAATAAAGATTATTATTATTATTATTATTTATGTGCAGGATATCTACAGCAATAATGAAGCTATTGCCAGATGCTTTCATACCTGAAGTCATAATTAAGACATTTGACCAAGTTTTATTAACAAGAATATTCTTGTTTGTGCCTAGTATACTCCATTAATTTTCCCCACCTTAACTAGTATATAAATTATACACATTTCCCTGAATAATTCAGTCTTGATTTGACAAAAATCCGATATGTAGATAGAAAGATAGTTTAGAGAGACAGATAGATGTATATGCTTATTATATAACATAGAATATCTAGCTTAATATTTGGTCTATATAAGTACATAAAAGATAGCAAATAAAATCACAGATCAAATCACAAATACAAATTACAATATCAATATTAGATTTAAATTTTACAAAGATTTACACAAATACTGATCAAAATATCACAATAAGATTCAAATTAACACAAAAAGATAAGAATGTTCACATGTATAAAAAAATTTCAATATACAAATATAATCATTGCCTGGTAATTACAATAAAATACATTGTTTTTAATTAATGAAAGCAATTACATCTTTTTGTAATTGTGAACGACAATCAAGACAATGTCATATTACTGTGTCCTCTTTGAACAATGCATGAAATGACAGGTCAAAGAACCCCAATTTAGGCAATTAAGCAATTGACACATGTATTGAGCATTTGCTGTATTCTCTACACCCATTCTTTGTATCATCAAAATGCTAATAGCAATTGACATAACGATCATGGCAGTTGGCAGAATGAGTAGAAATGAATTGCAATAAAGCTAATCCAAACATTGTATATAAGATGGTCAAAACTATTTGACAGTACACTTTGAAAATGCCAAAGAGAAAAGCATCAGTCCAGCACCCTTTGTACATCTTGCATCATGGCAGTATATAATAGATAAGGTGAGGAAAATTAATCAGGTATACTGGGCAAAGATGTAGATATTTAGTTTAGAGAGACAGATAAATTTATTTGCTTATTATATAATATAGAATATCTCGCTTAATATTTGGTCTATTTTCTATCCGAAAACATGTATGGATTCAGTATGAACTATTCTACAATTCAGTCTTATTTGACGAAAAAGTGTCAATAAAAGCTATATATATATATATATTTGACGAAAATCTGACTAATATTAAGGGAGCAGCAGCTTTTTAAAGAAGCGCTCAGCTCTGCCTGCATTGATACAGTCCGGGCGCGGACGCTTCAGGGAGCACTACTGTTTGCCGCCTACCTGCCTTCTCAGACGTATATCTCGCTGAATATTTGGTCTATTTACGATCAGAAAACATGTATGGAATCAATATGAAATATACTACAATTTAGTCTTATTTGACGAAAATCGGACAAATATTAGAGGAGCAGCAGCCTCTTAAAATATACAACCCCCCTCCCTGCCTACGCCGGCGGGTTACCCGTTGAAGCCAGCGGGTTAACCCTGGAAGCCACCGGGTTACCCGTGGAAGTCGCCGGGTTACCTGTAGAACCCCTCAACAAGTCGCTGGCTTTATTACGGGTGAAATTAAGGACGGATAATTCGCCAGCTTCTACGGGTCACCCGCCGGCTTCCACGGGTATTTTTAATTTTTTGGACACCCGTGAGATTTCTACGGTTGTGCCATGCAAGCTTGGCACAACCGGCTACCGGGCCCGAAAGAAACTCCCGGCTTGGCCACGGGTCCCACGGGTGCTTGGTGAGTATCGCCGGGTATACACGGGTAGCCGTTTTGTAGCCGCCGGGTTGGAGCCGGGTAGCGCGTTGCATAACAATTGCGTAATACTATGGGTTCTCTACGGCTAAATCGCCTAGTGTGACAGGGGCTTATGAGTCCTGCTCTGGAAACAGAAATTGGTATTTTGTTTTGGTTTAATTTTTCTCTAAATATTTTAAAACACAGCTCAGATATGTCAATGTGACTATCAAAATGCGCAGCATTAGCATGAAAAGAGTGTCAAAATGAAGTTTAAAAAGTGAAAATACCATAATTTAGATATGTTATTGATACAATTTCATTCATGTAAGGTAAATAGTGTCTTTTATATGGAGAAAAAATAGGATTTTCCCTATGTTGCCCTAATTTTGAAAATTCTATAATATTTATGGCCATGAGACCCCAAAAAGGCACCACTACTCTATTTTAGACATTTTATGACAAAGTTTTAAGCATGTAGGTGCAGTAGTGTCAGAGTTCTGCTCCAGAAAAAAAGTTATTTTCAATTTTTTCAAAATTTTGTAAAACATAGCTAACATATGTCAATGTGACTATCAAAAGGCACCACTAGGCCATAAAGAGTATTACTGCACAACATTTTGTTTGGGAAAGTGCATTAGTGTTAGAGTTCTGCTACGGAAACAAAAGTGTTATGTAAAATGCTGAATTGTATGTATTATTTGTAGAGGGCGAAATGCTGTCTTTAAAAAAAGCGGTCAAGTGGCTCATGGAGCCCTGACCATTGGGCACGATTAAGAACCTAATTTTTATAGTGAAGTCGTGCGTTTAAGAGAGAGTCAACAATTTTAACCATACAAACATTTATTGTGATTTTTCTGTAGTTATCTGGATTGTCCCAAAGCTTTAATTAGTCCTTCTGAACACTGAGTAGGATATTCGCCTCGATCAAGTACGTAGTTAAACACTGCACAGAAAGGTGTTATTAATTTCTCACTTGCATACTTATAAAATTCAGCAGGTATCCCATTTATTCCGGCAGCTTTATTGCATTTTAATTTCTTTAGGTGTATTGTAACTTCCTCATCTGTAATAACACTATCACAGATATGAGTAGATAAAGGGTTGTCACAGGAATAGGATGCTGACTGCAGAATATTAACAATCAGTCTCATATGTTCATTGTCAAAGTATTCTATAGAAGGGGGTTGGGACTGTTGCATGAAGTATTCATGGAACGTGTTTAGGTCAGGTTCATTAGATTGATTATTACTAGATTTTTTCAGTTTATTCCAGTGTTTCCAACATTCTGCTTAGTTACTACTAAATAGATTTTTTAGATTTTCCCCTATTACTTAGTTGGAAATGTCTCTTTTTTCTTTGTATTGTCTGTTTTTAAGCCTTGCAAAGATTACGATATTCGTTTTTATGTGCATCTGCAGAAATTTCATTATTTTTTGCAAAGTTGTTGACTAGCTTTCGTAACTCTTTACATTCATCATCAAACCATTTGTGACTTGGGAATGCACAGTTATGTGATTTGGACTTCTTTTTATAGAAGGTGGGCTCTATGCTATCAGTTACGTACTTGAAAACTGTATCAATTAGTGTGTCTGTATTAACATTATTTTCAATATCACAGCCTAGTTGAAAGAGTGTTTGCTGAGCATCTTCATTATCATAGTTAGCCATATATTCATTAAGTTTATTCCTCTCATACACATACTTGAAAGTTGTGTTTTTTGGCTTATCACCTACTCTGGGCTTACAGTTGTTCATTTCCCTCACTAACGCTAATTTGAACCAAAATTCTAATGGTCGATGATCTGACTTTTGGTGTTATTTCGAAATTCTGTAAGATGTTGAATAAGTTTTTAGTACAGAGCAAATAATCAAAAACACTTTGACCTAGCGGGGCATAGCATGTAAAGTCACAGGTTTTATCAGCATTGTAATATCCATTCATAATTTTAAGATTGCTAGCTTTACATAGATTTAGAAGTTCTTTGCCATATGTATTTATGACGTTGTCTTTTGACTGTCTTTGGTGGCATGGCCAGAATTGATTTACTCCAATGACGTGAGACACTGCATTATTTAGTTCTGTTATAATATCAGAATTTCTACTACATAAGTTTTCTTCGACATCACTTAATATTCCAGTTCTACTATTAAAGTCACCAAAGATTGCTACATAAGGTGTTTCTCTTTTATAAAGTACACTATACGGCATGTTTTATTAAGGTTTAATTAATGGATAACAACATGTAATAGTATGCTTTTAACTAGTTACTGTTGTTTCAGGGCCAGGCTCAAGGTGCCTGTGTAAGCTGGCTCAAAGTGCCCCACATGCAAATTCCAGATAAAAACACATGTGGTGCGATGGAAGTAAATCTCAACTTATCTGTAATGACATCTGTAGCATATATTGCCTAGCTCGCACTGACAACTTGGTGACTGGTTTCTACAAGTAATGAAGATATTAAAAGAATAACAATCTTGCCTTGTTTTATTACTCTGTGGTATTGTGGTGAAAGTGGTGAAAGTTGGTGGATGCCAGCAGAAAGCTGACTGTTGTCGCCAACAGAAAGTGCATATGATACTGAAATCTAACAACATAACATCACTGTCGGCGAAAAGCTTTTAGCTTGTGTTGTATTGTTTTTATGTCACCACCGACTTTAAATAAAATTTTATCTATCTTATCTGATCTTATCTTATCACTATTTAAAAGGCTAGTAAGATTTGCATCAAGGTTGCATGGTCTTCATTTATGAGACAAAAGGTTTTGTCTCTCTTATGGTGGTCTTCTTTTGTCCGGGCCAGTCCTGGCATTAGCAAGGCGCAAAGCGGGGCCTAATTTGCATCCTAATTAACCCTGACTCCCCCAAGTGAAGACCTTTTTTTTCTCTCTTTAAATAGCGAGGCCTAATATTATCGATGTGCAGGGCATGTTTAGGCCCTGGGCCCTACGCAGCTGCCTTGCTTGCGCTGCCCTAGGACAGGTCCTGTCTTTTGTTGACCAAAGAAAATTCAGGTGGCAGAGTCATGGCACAAAGAACTAGACCTTTGTCTGTTGTTTGCACCTGCAAATATTGATGGCCACAGTGGCTTCTGTACCTGGCCCATATATGCGTTGGAAGTGTAATTGGTACATGAGCATTTTCAATACTTATTTCTACAAATGTACAAATAAAGGAAGGTGTTAAAGTTCATGGCAGTACTTTGGTAGTTTTACATGCTACACTGAATGCCCCAATAGGGACCTGTCCAAGTATAACCCTCTTTAACTCCTGGAAATTTACTTAGGGAATTAGCCAATAAAAATATTAGAATCACGGCAAAAATGCGCTAGAATTGCTCCATTTATCTGCCAGATGGTGCTGGCAGACACTTTTGGGGTAAACTGTCATCGCTAGAGAGTGAAGTCTATGTAATCGAACCTACAATCTTCTTGGTAATAAGGGAGCACCAATGGTATTGTAGTGCTAGCAACTGTGCACAAAAGCAGCCATATATATGGCCCATATTACACAATGTTTAAATGTTTGGTAAAAGCATTCCAACTTAATGGAATCACTGTCATTGAACCCACAATATCGTATATGCCAACACTATTAGATATGATACAGAGTCTGGAATGATTATAAGATGACAGGGAGATACAGCCACGTGATAACTATGAATATTATAAAACGAGACATGGCTGTAGTCAAGGAATTATTGCGACTAGGCAACTTGTACTGAAATAAACAATACAACTCTGAACTTCTGAGTTTCTTTCAAATTAAAGACTTACAGAACAACACCAACACATCGCAATTCCCATTAACGAGTGAGCTGAGTGGATCTAGCCTTTGTTTGTGTGAATTTCTTTTTTTTGCATTTGTATCTCGTTACTTTAAAGGCAACACTGCTTATGAAGTTCATGACATGTCTTAGAGGCTAATCTAGGGCATGCCTTTTTGAGCATCCGAGGGTTTCATGTCGTGCTATGGAAGGCATCATCCTAGATACGTCATGCCTTCCTGACATATTGCCTCCAACTCCATAGGACTGTTCTTAAGCCTTGAGGGCGAGTGAGCTTAGTGGAGCAGCAGCTAATGACAGTCTTGACTTCACAGCTGAAAATAGCCGAAGCATTTGCACCATGTTGCTATCATCTGGTAACTGATAATAAGTGTTAAGGTGGTTATAAAGAACACAAAATGTTTAAATTATAAGTCGTTCTAACTAGAATAATTTTAAGCCTACTGGACCCTTATGGCTAATGAGTGTAATGAGTAATGTTGAGTATTTAAAAATCTTTGTGGAGTATTTGATACTTGGTTATCAAAGAATTCGAGTCATTGCCAACACTGGGGTTGCCAGTGGTAATTAAATTTATCTTAATTACATTATTTTGTTTTTGTATTCAACATATATTATTGATGGACCAGAAGGTCAATAAAGTACTACTACCATATATCCTTGCAGATGCCCATGACAACTTCTGTTTGCAAACATTACAAACTAAATCTGAGTGGGATGAGACAGTTGTTGCAGAATCTGCTTACAAAGCTTCACTGCTCGAACCTCCCACAGATGTACAATGTATACAATCCTGAACTGGACTCTTCTTAGGCACATCAGGGTGATTAGCTATCCTTTCTCCCTATTACTGTGGTGTCTTTAACTGAATTTATTAGACCTTTAAGTAAATCTTTGGCTGCAGTAATTTTCCATCTGTAGGAGCTGCCTGCAGTGTGCTTGGTTAGGCTGAACTCTAAAAGGTTGCTATGTCCTTTCACATCAGTTGGTTATGTAACAGAAAAGATTCAGCATGACCTAACAAAAAGGGACCCTCAATCAACAAGATGCATGGAACAAGTTGCTCCAACTTTAAATGGAAGTAAATGCCTTTCAGGAAGTTTCTGCTAAGCTACAATGTATCATTCTGCCTACAGTCCTAGGAAACCAAGTTGTTACTCCAAAGAGACGCCATGCCCAGAAAAGACATCTAGGGGACCTTTGACACGCCAAAAGAAAATAATGTGCATGTATCTCATGCAAACCTCAGGAAACAGAGGGAAGATGTATTTGACTTCTGGTAGTATCTACTCTGGTCTGCTACAGCTGTCAGGACCGGTCCTAGAGCAATGCAAGCAAGGCAGCTGCATTAGGCCCGGCGCCTAAAGAGGCCCGCACACTGGTTTTAATAGGCCACGCGCAAAACTAAAAAATAAAAAATAAAAGGTCTTCACTTTCTAAAAATGATGAGGGCCATTTAGGACCCGCTTGGGGCCCTGCAAGTGCCAGGACCGGCTCTGACAGCTGGCCGAATGGTTGAGACATTGGCGGGATAGCGCATTGGCCCATTCTGTTGAAATTCCCGTGTTCAATTCCTGGCTTGGGTATTACCGCTTTCTCTTACCCAGATAACTTGCCACTGCTGACATCTAACATCGGAATGTCGGTCGAACCGATTTGACAAGATGATACATTTATCTTCTTGATCTGACATGCTATCATTCTGTCATCCCTAGAGTTAGTGGGTCAATGTGAGCGAAAATTACCAGTTGCATGTTATTAGGAGTATACAGGAAATTGATTTACCAGTTGCATGCAAATTACGAGTATACAGGAAACTGATTTACCAGTTGCATGCAAATTACGAGTATACAGGAAATTGATTTACCAGTTGCATGCAAATTACGAATATACAGGAAATTGATTTACCAGTTGCATGCAAATTACGAGTATACAGGAAACTGATTTACCAGCTGCATGCAAATTACAAGTATACAGGAAATTGATTTACCAGTTGCATGCAAATTACGAGTATACAGGAAATTGATTTACCAGTTGCATGCAAATTACGAGTATACAGGAAATTGATCAACTTATAGGCCAACAATTTCTAGAAAGTCTGGCAGGATGTTTCAAAAATCATGGATTGTTATATGTTCATCAGATACTACGATGTGCTATCCTCTCATACCATTCCAAATTGGGTCAACATTGGGCCAATATTGCCATTGTTAGCCTCACATGGGACGGACTCATTGACACAAGGCTGACGTCAGACCGATTTAGCATGCTGAATGCTTTCAACTGTGATGGTGAGGGAGGGGCCTAGCTCAGTGGTTGCATGCTTAGCTGATATAATTAGGCTACCCAACCAAATTGGGCCAACATAGGGCCAATTTTGCCACTGTCCATCTGACATGGGACAAACTGCAATGGGCCAACATTGGCCTGATTTGGCATGCATGCTATCCGAGTTTGGGACCCACATTTACTAAACACCTACAGTATGACAATGAGTTAGTGACCCTTTAGGAGAATGACCTACAGTGACATTGTGACCTAGAACCACCTGCAGTGTCTCAAGTGTCTCCAAGGGAAATTACTAAGGGCAAGGTTTTGATATGAGCACAGTGATTGGTGCCACCAAGTTATTGGAAGCTGGTTGATCTATTACTTTGACCTTTGTGTCCTCTTATAAACAGCCCCTGGCCAGAAGAGTCTTGGTTGGTGCTTCATGAAGGCTATACACAGATTGTCCTACCAAGCAGGTAAACATGAACTAGTTGACGGGTTTGCCTTCATCCCATAGCTGTAGCACCAGCCTGCACTGCATGAAAGATATTTTGGGACAGAATTGCTTGTTCACAAATATTATCTAGAGGATTTTCAAGAAACCAAAACAGGTTGTATACACAGTCAAATTTGATTTGACCATAAATCCAAACGAAATGTCTCAAGTGGTTTTTCATATGATCTACTGGAAAACTTGGTTTCATGAGTAACCAACAGTTTTCACAGGTAATTGTACACTGATATAATTTTGACACAATTTGCAACAACAGGAACATAGATTTCTTTGCTGAAGTCATAAAGATGAATCCTAAGCCTAATGTTCAGTGCAGTATTAATGGGCTCAGCAATACACAAGACATTGCAGAACTTTTCCCCACCAAGTACCAAACACTGTACAACAGTATCCCCTCAGATCAAGGAAGTATGAGCCGTATAAATGACTATATTAAAATGAACATTATCCACAAAAGAGACCATTTAAGACTTGCAAACAATGAGCTAGAATCCATTGCTAAAAAGTTCAAATCTAAAATCTATGAGAAATGTCAGGAAACTATGCTAGCTGAAATCAATGACTCTACACTACAGCTAAGACTTAAAACTTATATAAACTCATCAAGACTGATTACAGGCTAGAACCCTACCTTCTACTAAACCTTAGCAGAAAAATAAATAAGAAAAATGACCAGATTCAGAGTAAGCTTACATAATTTACGAATTGAAATAGGTAGACATGAAAACCCTATATTGCCAGCAGTTGAGAGATTATGCCTAAAATGCCATATGCATGAAATCGAAGATGAAAAACATTGTCTCATAGTAGTATGCCCACATAACACACTTAGTCGTGAGGACCTCTTTAAAATAGCTAACAATCACATAGAAAATGTTGAGCAACTAAACAAAGAAGACAAATTTAAGACCATCATGAAATCAAAAGAGCCTGAGTTGTGATCTATGTGCTTTTATTTCGGAATACTTTAACGTCAGCAATCGGATTAGACAAGGTGGCATTGCTTCTCCGGCATTATTTTTTCCTTAAACTATGGAATAGTATGCTGCAAAGCCCAAATGACAGGGTGAGGTACATAGCTGAACACAGCAATGCCGAAAGTGTGATTGGGAGCAACTTGTTGTTTCTCAAAAGACAGAAACAACAGGAACAAACTGTTTCAGCTGAGGATGAGTGCTCTATACAAGCCAATGTGAATTGAGAGAAAATTTAATTAATGACTTTTTTGATTTTAATAAAAAAAATGGAACGTCTTAATTTTCTAGTTACTAAATAATTTCTACATTTATGTTTAATTAATTTTTGATTGCATTTGATTCTTGGAATTGCTCTGCCACAATGTGTGCTTGAAATAATTATCTATATATATATATATAATCAGGATTATCCATGCAATGATGTTTATCATTATCTGTATTTGTGGAATGTTTATACCAGAAATTGTGAGTTTTCTCAATGGCAAAATGTGCATTTCCAATATATTAGCATGCATTTTAAGAAACCTCCAAACCAAATTTGCTTTTATAGCAGGATCTTTTTAGAGTGTGTCTGTCATACAGGACATATTTCAAATCCCAATTCCTCCCTCCCCCCCCCCCATTTCAGAAGTTCTTGCCATGCACGTTCTATTGACGTTGAATTGTATTGGTCACTTCGTGCATCAGGTGGGCCTGAGTATCACCTTGCACAACTGAACTCAATAATCGATTATCCAATTCCGTTTTCCAATCAAGGAAAATATTTCAAGCGCAGACAAGGGCCTTTCCAAGTGGAAATCAATTCGCCAGTAATTAAGCCAATCCTCTGTTTTACCCTTTGTGGTTAGTGGTGGGGGCCTTACTCAGAGGTAGCGCACTGGGCTTCCAACCACTAGGTCCCAGGTTCGATTCCCGGTCGAGCCTAAGTTGGATGGCTGTTTCCTCCTTCGTCTCATTGCCATGGTCTCTGCCTGTCTTAATTAGCCCAACTGGTGCAGAAATACAGGACGTAAAGCCCTAATCACACACACCCCTTGTGTTTAATGAGTGACACTGGAACTTTAAAAGTTTCAAGGTTGCTGAACAATGTGCATTTCAAACAGCATTGTTTGCAATGATAGAAGATAGAGCTATAGTTAAATTTAACTTTAAATAACATTAAACCAACAACTTTGTAGTGACAGTCTTTGAAAATTATTCAGAATATACTTTTCTTTTTTTTTACTTAAAACTAACAAGCTTTATAGGTATTTTAGTTTCACTAAATGACAACATTTTTATATAATATGACTCAGTAAAAACAAAAATGCAAAATTGAGTATTTTCTTTTTTTTAAATCAAAATAAATTTGGGTTAGAGTTGAAACATCAATCTTACACCTTACACACATGACGAAGTCCTGTCCATCTCCTGCTGTAACTTCAAAGCATTTCACGAATGCTAGGCATCTGGATTTTCACACTCAAAATGTTTATCACACATGCCACATGTGAATACCATTCCACATTTTACTCCTGGGTGACTCCCAATTCGCATGGCTAAAGACAGTTCTGTTTCAGATTGTGGGATTCAACACGATCCAGCCAGCACACATTGCTGTTACCCATCCTGTTATAAAGCTATGAATCTTCCAAAAAAGGTTTGTCTGGGAATGGTTCACTTTTCATTTGCAGATGTCATGCTGACATGATAGAATTGAGCAGTCCACATTATGTCACACATTGTACCAGTACCACCAAATTTAACATCTCATGCGATCAACATCCAGCTGGAATGTAGCTCACGAAGAGTGCCCAGGCAGAGGATTGAACCATCTCTCTCATGCCTTGAACCCAGGACCTTCAGAGGAGCCAGCACTGCTATGCCAACTATATCACAAAGCTGTATTGCCTTAATTCTAGCCAATACAAATGCGTTGCCCACAGTTGCAGCACCTAGGTAACACACAAAGGCACCAGCAGCTGAGCTCCAGTAATCCATTCACAAAACCCAGATTCTAGAATGTGATTTTCTCTCTTGTTGGCTACATTGTGTGTTTCTGCTACTGTGGACAGAAGGGAATGATTGGAAGTTTTTTTTCTATTCCACCTGTGCTTAGCAGTTTCTGTAAAAGAAGCTGATTGCTGATAAGAATAGAGCACTGGTGAACATTGTAGCAGTTGACTACAATAATACGTTTTGAAGGACTAGTAATTTCGGCACACTTTTCTTTTAATAATCAGCTGATAATACTCTGCACTTTGTTCCATGCAATTAATGATTAAATTTCACTCTTTTTGGCAGCAATATTTTTTTCTTTATTTTACTGTTCTGCCAAAACTTAATTTCAAACATTTGTTTAGGAGGGGTGTATAACCATCGTTATACTTGTCTATCCTCTCTAAATCTACAATAATCACAGACATGTTACGAACACGTTAACATTAATGAACATATTATTTTGTGTAGTCTTTTGGATAATATTATTGTCAGTTTCATTTTGAATTTAAACAAAACAGCCACAATTTGTCTGAAAATTTTACGCCACTGACAAAGTTGATATCTTCAGATCAAATACGATTTACTGGACCTTCCTTCAAGCAAAAGTGTTGCAGCTTTTCCCCCTTTCCATCATTGACCTCCTGAACCAGCTAAATAGCTTCACACTTCCATAATATTGTGAGGTCCAGGTGACTAGCTTCATAGGCCTTTAGAGATAACACTATGCCCTCCAACTCTTGAGCCACTAAATCAATAACAAGGGGAATTGGACTGCTAGGGCTACTAGCTGATGATCACGTACACAGTAGGTCATTTGCTTAAACAGGCTTTAGAGAGAGAATGCCGCTGGGTTTTTTGGAGGAATAAAATACTCATAGACTCACAAACTTAGGAGGTTGGGAAATGTAAGTGATAGTGGGAAGGCACAAAGGGTGCAGTTTTTGTATGGTAACATACTAATAGAAAAGATCTATTCAAATAGCTTTCTGGGTTTCTCAAATTATGCCAAACAATACTTGATAAATGCCTTTATACCCAAAGTAGTCCCTTTTCTATTGTTCTTTGCCAGGATATAACTGGCCAGTTTGGCATGTTATCTCCCGGCTTTGGAGCAGTAATATCATTCATGAACAACTGCTAACATAGGGATTAGCAAAAACACAAACAATGTGAATGCAGAATTAATTCCTTAAGGTCTGCTTAGTTTTAAAAGCACAACAAAGAGTAAATCCTCTTTAGGATTGTTTGCCTTAGCATTTGTTGTTTCTTGTTTGCTGTTGTTGTTGCATAGTTTCAACTATATCACAATCTTCGCAAAATCAAATCATCCATGAAAATAGTCCCACAATTACAGCTAAAATATGGCATTGTAAATTGCGAAAAAGCCACTATTTATATATATATATATTGAATGCACATTGGGTATAAGTCAGTTTTATACACAAAGTAGTCCCTTTTCTATTGTTCTTTGCCAGGATATAACTGGCCAGTTTGGCATGTTATCTCCCGGCTTTGGAGCAGTAATATCATTCATGAACAACTGCTAACATAGGGATTAGCAAAAAAACAGAAACAGAAACAACGTGCTCCAATGCAGAATTAATCCCTTAAGGTCTGCTTAGTTTTAAAAGCACAACAAAGAGTAAATCCTCTTTAGGATTGTTTGCTTTAGCATTTGTTGTTTCTTGTTTGCTGTTGTTGTTGCATAGTTTCAACCATATCACAATCTTCACAAAAATCAAATCATCCATGAAAATAGTCCCACAATTACAGCTAAAATATGGCATTATAAATTGCGAAAAAGACACTATTGAATGCGCATTGGTTATAAGTCAGTTATACACCTTATACTCAGGATATAACATTCCAACGTGGGCAGTTTAATCCCTCTGCTTCGCCTCGGGATATAACTGCCCATATTGGAATGTTATATCCCTCGTAACAGCGTATAACTATTACATAGTTCTTCGTGCACAGTTCTGGATTGTTATGTTTGTGACAATATGAACTCAACTATCTGTTTGTTGCATCAATACTATTTTACCATTTGTTTACGTGACTATTCTTTAGAGGAGGATAGAATTATTTTATGACTTGAATTAAACTACTGTAATATACTATGATATGATGTTCTGTCTGAGGTGACATCGAGGAGTGGAGTGTTTCCAAATTATTCGTGTTAATTAAGACTTCTCAAAAGCGACAATTTTTTTTGCCAAGTTGGGCTGGTAGCAGGTCGTTTTGGCCTTGAGCCTGTTCGGCCTCGCCAAAACAAGGCCATTCGGCCTGCCAGCTGAGTCGGTTCGGCTTTTTAGCGGAGTCCATTCGGCTCCCTATTTATTTGTATGGGGGCCGAATCGACCTCAAAAACGAGACGGTTCGGCCCCCGTAATTGAGACGTTTCGGCTTTTTGCTTTAAGTGCAATCTTTAAATAAAAGGAATCGGTTTGGTATAATGTTTAAGTGCAATCCTAAAATGAAATAAATCGTGTTTTTTTTGGCAATTATTGATGTTTAAGTGCAATCTTCAACGAAAGGAATCGGTTTTAATGTATAATGAAATAATATCCATCTAAATTCTATGGTCCTGTCATGGATTAGACACAATATGTGACACAATTGTAATATTTATTTACAGTTGTGAAAGTATATTGCTTTGTCATTTATTACTTTTTTTTTTTTAAATTGGACGTTATGTGAATGCAGTGCTTTAAATGAAATTGCAGAAAAATAAACATGATTTGTTTTAAAAGGGCTCGTTACCGCAAACAAGTAGGTGTAAATATCATCATTCTATGATTAGTTATCAAGATAATATATTTCTTAGCGGTGACAGGGCAGATAAAGTATTATTTGGCGGCTGGCCGAACCAGAGGCCGGACATTCGTCAGAGCCGAATAGACTCATTTCTTAGAGCGAATAGGCCGAACGGACCCGGTTCTGTCCATTCGGTCTAAGAAATGGACAGAACCAGGTCTGTTCGGCCTCAATGCTAATGTATAGGGAGCCGAACCGACTTTTTTCGTAGGCCGAATCGACCCAGCTAAACAGGTCGTTTCGGCCGGGCCAAACTGGCCGAAGGCCGAATCGACTAGCATTCGTTGGGCCCATCACCATGTTACCCCCTTTTTTTTTTCTCTTGATGATAATGTTAATGATGATGATTATGATGATATGTTAATGATGGTGATGAATAAAGTTTGAAGTTCTACACTCTGAAAATATTTTTTTTTTCAGACAAATATTTGTTTCCCTGGTGTCCATCCAATAGTTTGTTTAAAATCAGCCACTTGTCTAAGCCAACCAACAGCATTGTCTGGTTTATAAATTTATTGTCCGAGGACACACAATATCTTGGTGCTGATTTTAAACAAACTATTGGATGGACACCAGCGAAACAGTTATTTGTCTGAAAACAAACAGTAATTTTTGTAGAGTGTAGTAATTAAGTGAAGCTTTTTTGGTTTCTGTGTGCTGTCTGGTGCTATCTGAGGGAACAATGTCTAAAGCTAACTATTAGGAAAATATCAGTCTTGTCTTATAACAGCCAATATCATGGACTTGGAGACCAGTCTCCTAGAATTGGAAACTTAACTCCAGAGGCCATCTTGTGGATCCAGGACTGTTATTAGTTATGAGTCTTACAATCACGTGACGTCCACTTGTATTTAGTTTCCAAGTGTATGAAATTGGCTGTAATCTAGGAATTAGCCAAGGAAGCTACAATGTTATCTATTTATTTCCAGTGGTGGTGGTGGTGGATTAGGGTTTACGTCCTGTATTTCTGCACCTGATGGGCTAATTAGGACAGGTAGGAACCATGGCAATGAGACGAAGGATGAAACAGCCATCCAACTTCGGCTCGACTGGGAATCGAACCTGGGATCTATTTATTGCCAGAGATTTGGAGTTATGATTAAGGATGTCTTCTGCAAATAGTCCATCTACAGAACCAAGCAAATGGGTTTATTCATATTTTTGTGAGGCCCATGGCCTAACTTTGCCCATCTTGATCAACGTACACCCTTATGTCTTTAAAAGGTTGCAGTGACCTGTTCTCATGTACACTGATACAGTATATATGCTGATGCAACCTCTCACATAACCTGCCTTAACCACAGGAAACCACCAGGGTTACCATTAATATGTGCCCAAAGACAGGATGAGATAATCATCAATTATTTAAGTTTTTTGACCAATGGGCATAATGTCGGACTGACTTGGCATGTATCGATTTTATTTTTCTTGGGAATGTGATTTGAAATTTTGATGGGAGGAGTTTTAGTGCCCACACCTTCATATTGTGATATGTGTCATAACTACTTTAGTGCCTTTAAGTAGTGTCATACCATAATCTTTGGTCGTACCTGTCATACTTGCATGATTCAAGTCTATCATATTTTGAGCATGAGAAATGATTTCCACTACACTATCATATGTGTGACCTGTCATGTATTTTATCTCTGTGAGATATATTTTTTATGTTTCCTTTCTGGAGAAACTTGTGTACTATATTTCCACATAATTATGTTGGTCCTGTTTCAACTTGCTCTTCTATTACCAATGCAGAGGGAGCACAGACGGAGAAATCAATAATAAAATCATGCAAAAATTGGTGAGCATGGTGTTCTTTTCAATGTTACCTTGATTAACGTAGCTTGTGATTAAATATTTGCATGTTGTTTCATACTTCTAAGGACTCTCTTTTGGTTATATGCTCATATTTATAATTAATCATGCAAATATTACATCAGTCATGTGCAAGAACAACTGTAAGCAGCACTTGATGGATGAAGTTAACAACCTGTATCTATCAAATTTGCACAGAAAACAATTATAAATTGTTTGTTTATTTTAATGTTTGGAAAACCAAGTATCATCTTTCCATAAATATCTCATATCTCATTAAATTCTCTGTAAATGAACCCAGAAAGTCCTGGGATTCATTGTGTACATTTTATAATTATAATAATAAATAAAACATTTATAGAGCGCCAATATCAATGAATAAAGTATAAGATTAAAATTAAAAGGTGCTTTACAAAGTGTGAAAATTAAAAGTCAATAAAATAAAATGTTGACTATTTAAAGATTATTGGAGCTGGGGCCTAGCGCAGAGGTAGCAATCTGGGCTTCCAACCGCTGGGTCCTGGGTTCGATTCCAGGTCGAGCCTAAGTTGGATGGCTGTTTCCTCCTTCGCCTCATTGCCATGGTCTCTGCCTGTCCTAATTAGCCCATCAGGTGCAGAAATACAGGACATAAAGCCCTAATCATACACACACACACTTGAACTCACATAAGATTTTAAGTCTTATCGACCTAATCGCTACTTGTTGGTTTTTTTTCAATTCTGTCATTTTTAACTTCCATCATTGTTGTTTTTATATATTTACAGTACTTATAATACAGTGAATAAACAGTATATACATGTAGAGATAAAACAGTTAAGATTAAGTAGCATGTTTAAAAATTTCAGTCTTTAAAAGTCTCTCAATTTAAAGTGTCTATATTTTAAACATTTTGTATTCAACTGGTAACACTGGTGCAGGTCTCTGGAGTAACTTATTACAAATTCACAAGGGCTGACTTGAAACCGATTTGACATGATCTGGATAAGACAAGTTTTGCGCTACACTGGCAGCATTTATGAGACAAAATAATCCTTCTAGGATATCAAAGATTAACCCAAGAACATAAAGATGAATAATGGCTGTGAGAGAAATAGGGAAGCTGATCGACCCACCAAATTGCCAGGGTTATGACGAACGAAACCTGGTAACATTGGTGCGGGTCTCTGAAATAACTTATGACTTGAAATGTCTACTGAAGTACACGCCTTAAGTCAAAATGGTGATAGATAACCATTTCATAACCAGTTTCAGACGTTTTGTAATAACATGGTTGACTAATATGAAGTTTCCAATTAAGTATACGAACAAAATGGTGAAAGACGATTATTTTTGTTTACAGCCAATATCATAGACTTGGAAACCAATCTCATAAACTTGGACAAGAAATGCCAGATGACGTCATGTCAGTTCAGGAATCTTATTGGTTGAAGGGCTTGCTTTAACCAATGGGAGTCCTGGATTCACATGACGTCACTGTGCTGATGTCGAGCTGATGTGGATGTAGGACCTAAGTCATTTTATAACCAGAACAAACAGCTGGACAGTCAGATAGACAGACAGGCAATGTACCAGAAAGACAGAAAAAAAAGTATTCACAATAGAGAGATTACATTATACAGGTATCTCCTTGAGTTCTCGGCATCAAGGCAGGTTGTGCATGAGAAATGTCCGATTCTGTGAATGCACACATTCTGCATTTTTCTGTGTGAATTTTTTCTTTTTTTTTTTGGGGGGGGGGAGAGTTGGTCAGTTTGGGAGGAGGAAGAAAGAAAATAACAGGCCATTTGGTGAATCCACTCATATCTGCACTTCGATGTGTTAGAGCCGAATGGTATTGACTAGAGTGTGCATTGTGTCCAATGCCTTGTTGGCCGCAGAGGGGTTTAGGGTTTACATAATGGAGCTATGAAATTATTAACAATTTGCAGATACAGCCAAGGAATATACTCTCTTTTGTTAACTTAGAAACTCCACATACAGTACAGTTGCCTGAGTAGAATTTAAATGCACTGCTTTATTTAATTCAAGTAGGCAATGGGTCTACATGGGTAAAATCACTTTTGACATGACCACATTTTAAAGAGGAATATCTCCCTAAAAAAAATGAAAGGCAATAATTTTTATATTCTTAGTTATTTATTTAGCTAAAAGTGATATAAGACATTAGACAGACAGATATTGGATTTTCCCTTAAATGGCGACATAGGACATTGCTCCTAGGCAGGTTAAACTAACAGTGGGTTGCAATTCATATCAGCCACAATGCTATATAGGACAAAAATTGGACATGCAATCACCACAATATTTTTGAAGGTGATAATTTACCATATTTTATAAATTTTTAAGCCACTTTGCAACTTTATATTTAATGTCACGTAAAATAATATACAAACTTACATACATGACATTAAAGAGTAGGGGAACGAAGTAGTAAATATTTTCATTGTTGCTGAAGGTTTTCATCAAATTTCTCAGAATTTGCTGAAATTCACACAGGGAAAATATTTTATATAAAATATAATTTAATATTGGCTGGCTGGATGAAAATATGAGGGACTTTAGTAGAACAATAAATTGGTAAAAATTCAAGATTACATCTTATTCTTCATAAGCCAATCTTTAATTGTTGTAGTGCAAAATCAACCAAAAGTGAAAGTTTTCAAGCAGGAATCCAGATTTTACTTTTTAATCAACAGAAGTATGAAATATAGCATACCCATGAAATTGAATCATGGGGCAAAACCACGTTAATTTAAAAAGTGCCAGTGATATTGCAATTTTTCTCTGTTACTAACAAGCTGATGACTAGGAAAGAACCGTTGGATGAAGAGAAAGTTAGATCAACTATAGTTATGAGACCATAATGTTTCCCTACCCTAGAATGGAATGTATATGAGTTTGCATGTGCACAGGTAATCTTTGCAAAGTGGTTTTAAAATGAGCAAAATATGATACATTGTCTTCCATATAAAGTATGGTGCTTACATGTGGCATTTTTGTCCTGTGTAGAATTATAGTTGACATAATATTCACGTGCAAACTCCAGGGGGCATGCATACTTTTGAAACCCACTGTAAGCAAAGATTTACAGATAAAATAAATCCGAAATTAAATTTTTTTTTTAAATGTCCCATTTGTTTATCCAAAATTTGACTGATGCACAATTGACTGACTCTGAGGCAAAGTTTACTCTATCTGTTCTGATGCCACCCTAGTTTCAAATGACTTGTTCAATCTAGCTTGACAAGCTAACACTTAGTAAACCACACCTGCTTCAAATAAACCACACCCGCTTCAAATAAACCACACTTGCTTCAGCAAGGCCTAAACCTTACTCTAACAGGGGGTAATTACTACACGTTCTACAGCCATCTGAAATACATAGAAATCCTGCACAGCATACATTACAGTTAGAAAAGCTGGAATGAATTTGCAAAACCAAATGATGTGTGATGACAACTGACATCTGTCATGTCTGATATTGCGGCTAAAAGTTGTCCTGGTCTTTCTTTTTTCTTCTCTTTTTGGTTGCTTTGTTTCTTTGGGTTTTCACCTGGCAAGAATACCTGTGTTGTAAAAGCATAATATTCAGAATAATTGTTCATTAAATTACAATATATTATGTCTTGATATCTTCCTCCATGATCATGTGCCCTTAAAAGCCCTGGTCTTCTTGTGGCAGGAGTGGCTTTAACACTTGGGGCGAAGAACCCTCATTGGTCAATTAACATATATATAATATATAGGTAATGATGGTCACTATTGAGTTATGCCTATCACTAAACATGAAACACACAATATACATACAATGTACTCATATAATTCATGTCTTGTCCAACCACTGTGCATGCATAGAATATTGCTGATATAGGCATATTATCTGCAAATAAATAACAATGTACTGGGCGTCCATGCAACCCTGTCCCCACGGATGACACTCTAGTCTGTAGCTAATCCAGTCTAAAGCCAAATTGGTGGTTTTTGGCATCGTCTCAATGTATGCATTTATTTTCTGAAATTTGCAATGCTTGTACTTCATAAAACAACGTAGATACATCCTTACTGTTGTCCATTTAAGAATAACCGAGTGAGACATTTAGATGCATGCAATCTAGCTAATCATATGCCATGGACTGATTAGGTCGCCCCACGATAGCGAAGGGATACCTTCTTAGTGGGGTCTCCTCACATTATGTACAAAATGTTTCGAAAATTAAATTTGTAATATATGTTTTATGAATGTGAAATAAAATGAATGGATCTGAATCTGATTAAGCAAATGGGTTATTGATGTAACGAATTATGGCAGCAATTATGGCGACAAGGCTTCCATCTCGTAGAGCAGGTGGTGCATTTAGTTGGACAAAACTGCCAAAACGTTCCCAGAAACAATTAATCGTGGGTGCTCAGTGCTCAATAACAATTGACCACATGGTGCATCACATGGTACATAACATAACATAACATAATATTTATTAGTCACAGAGTGAAATTTTGATCTCTGACACATACAATGTTAAACAATCTTAAACATTCATCAACATAATGGATCTCGGCACGAAGGTGTTTTTAAATCGCTGTGTCCTCATCCTTGGCACCCTTAACCTTCGTCCACTTGGCAGCATAACGTATTCCCCATTTAGGGGGTGATCACTGTCTTCAAAATGTTCTTTGCCAAGCTTTGAACTCTTTTGTTATAGATAAGCTCATTACATTGAATTAAAGAGGAATCAGAAATATTTTCACATAACTTGTACTGCTGGTTCAGATCTTTCTTCAATGCTTGGGTTAGTCAACAATAGAAAGCAGCACTGTTGTACAACAAAACACTAGGCACGGTTGCATTATAAAACATAGCTATTAAATCAGAGCAAATGCCAATCCTTCTCAAAGATCTAACACAATACATTCATTTGTTGGCTTTTCTTAATTTGGTTTATGCAATGAAAAAGAAAGTTTGTCATCAATCATCAGACCCAGATATTTGTAGTGATGTACTATATCAACATGCTTATTATTAATATTCACAGGAACTACAGGGGGTCTTGATTTTCTGTAGTCCCAAACAATTTCTTTAGTCCTTGATACATTCAGGTTAAGAAAGTTTTGTTCACACCAATTTTCAACAAATTCTACATTGTCTCTATATTCACTGTCATTGTCTTTGCATAATATCAACTATGTTTGGGTGTTATTAAGGCAGATTGACATGTTATACAGTACTATCCATAAAGAATGTACTTTCATCTACAGCAATCCAGAGCTAGACAAGCAGAATATATAACGAGGCAAATCAATGCCTGGCTTGAGACGCATAATGAAAGAAGATGAAATAGATCGACTGAAACATTGCTTTAGCACGGACAGCAGTTAATAACTATTTGAATATAAATGTGATTTGTGAAGCAACTAGACCTGATTAAACAAAATCAATTACGGAACCACCCACGCTGTGTAATGGTTTCAGAGACAGTTGATTCAGCTTGCTGGGCTTTGTCACTCTCTCTCGTAGGGCTTCATACACTGAATTAGCAGACACATCACCTCTGAAAACCAGTTGCTGCAGCACTTACAACAATTCCCTACAATTAAATGCCATTCATTATGTGGCATCCAGATTTACAAAAGTTTGTATTTGTCATTATGTTATGAAGGACTTTTGTATCGGTATCACTTTCATCAGTTATTGTAACACAGATAGATTGCTTTGGTCTAGCTTAAGTAGTCTGACTTTAACCCAATTTGGCATGTGTTCATGGCTTGCAATGCATTTACAATGTAAATGGCTTTTTAAATATATTGTCCACCCTCACTGAAAGTAAAATAAAATTCAGTAAAACTAAGCCAAATGGACCACCCGATTTAATTCAAGCTTGCAAAGTTTCCACATAAACGAAGATTTACCTACAGAATATTAGGCAAGGTTGACCAGATCATCAATGCTTTAGAATGTTGGAGAAAAAGCCTGGATTCATTATGAAAAGATGTCCAAATTTTCCAAACGCAATAATTGCAACTGGTCTGAACTTGCAGGAGCACGGAATGTCTAATGCAAATTGTCATCTGCCATTTGTGGCATGTTGACCAGATCTGCTGTTGCTCTTGGCTACCTGATTCTTATGAATCATCTTGTTTCCTTGAGGTTTGTTGTTACATAACAAGGATGTAATTTACCAAATACAGATCCCAGGAAAAAATTCACATATTGACCCACCCCCCGGATCATTGAAATGACATGGCAAACACTGGGCCAACTGGTGGTGGTGGTGTGGTGGTGGAATAGGGCTTTACTTCCTGTATTTCTGCACCTGATAGGCTAATAAGAACAGGTAGGGACCATGGCTCTGAGGTGATGGATGAAACAGACATCCAACATAGGCTCAACTGGGAATTGAACCCGGGACCCAGTGGTAGGAAGCCAAGCGCGCTACCACTGAGCTAAGCCCCCACCCTTCATTGGGCCAACTAAATTCAAGTATAGTGTAATGTGACCTGTTATCTGGGTGTGGTCCAAATTAAAAATCCCAGTTAAAAATCCCTGAATGTATACATTGAGGATAATTACAAAATTACCACATTTTCTCCGCAGAATGCTCTAAGCATACAGCAGTGTGGACAGGAATAGCAGATTTGTTACTTCAAAAGTAAATGCCAGACAGAAAGTAGACAAGCTGCAGCAACTGGTTTTCAGAGGTGATGTGTCTGCTAATTCAGTGTAAGAAGCCCTACAAGAGAGAGTGACAAAGCCCAGTAAGCTGAATCAGCTGTCTCTGAAACCATTACACAGCCTGGGTGGTTCCGTAATTGAGTTTGTTTAATCATGTCTAGTTAATTCATGGTGGTGTTTTTCCCAACTTGGTTGTGAGATAATCGGCAGGTGGATTGAATGGAACAGGAAAGTTGATAGTTTCATTGTTTGGTTTATGTTGAATGGTAAGGTGTTGAAGCATATCACATATCAAACCTTTGTATCTGTTAATTTTGTTTGTTTATTTAATACAAGGCTCAAAATCTTGAAACAGACAGCATTCCAAATCGCGATGTGTCAAAATTGGCAGCCATCGTCCGATGTCATACCGATGTCGGGCTGATCTTGCACATTATTTGGAATTTGTGAATACTTGCAATAAACAATGATGTATTATTTATAATATTTATTCTCTTCTTTGCTCAAAATGTCATACCCTGATAGCATTCCAAATTGGCAAAACATCGGCATGATGTCAGCGATGCTGGTACAATGTTGTACTGCCACCGGCCAATATGGCAACGACACTGGTTCCATTTGGAATGCCATCTGGGAAACCCAGACAACATTTCATATAGTGTGTCAGCTCAACTTCGAGCCAGTGTTGTCCTCCATAGATGTTGGGTAAATGTCGGGCTGACCTGGCATGCCATGTGGCATATTATCTGGTGATTGATTTGGATTTGATTTAGAATGGCTGCAACCTTAAGAGTATCTCGTGATTTACACATATTTAAGATATCTGCCATATCTGAAGATATCTAAATAATCCAGACTTAAATTCACACTGTAGTTCACAACAGAGTGCAACTGGGCCAACTTGTAATGAACCATTTATAAATGTCTTTCAAAAGTGCTCATTATGACAGGGTTTCATTTCATGCCATATGGTTTAAAAGGTAAATGCAGAGAATCTGTTCTTGGACAATGGCCTCTTTCATTCTAAGTGTGTTTCTAATATTACTCATTATCTTGTCTGCACATATGTATTAACTTACTTTACAGTGACCTAGCCCGTTGTGTGTGTGTGTGATTAGGGCATTACGTCCTGTATTTCTGCACCAGTTGGGGTAATTAGGACAGGCAGAGACCATGGCAATGAGATGAAGGAGGAAACAGCCATCCAACTTAGGCTCAACCAGGAATCAAACCCGGGACCCAGCGGTTGGAAGCCCAGAGCGCTACCTCTGAGCTAGGCCCCGCCCTAGACCTAGCCCGGTTCAGGCACAATATTTCAACCTACTTGGTTTGACATGTCTCATATTGCTTCAGATTAAGGCATATTGACTGGTGTTGAAGTTATGAGAAATCGGATGATTTATCACTAACTGTTATGATCTTTGATGAAGCTGACCATATAAGTTTCCTTGAACAAAAAACCCACTTACTACTAGATAACTAGTGCCAAGTGATTTCAGTGTCTTGCATTGTTAGCAACTACAATTCTAGAATTTTATTTCATATAGTCAAACTAACATCCCAGACAACATGTTGGCCAACATCGGCCAACAACAGCGAACATCAGATCAACAGCAGGCCAATCTAGCATGTTATCTGTCTTCCATACCATCATTTTACACATTCAACCACTGTGTAAGCATGTCCATTTGTCATCATTTTAACAGCTTAAATGTATGTTATGGGCAATTTATTTCCTGGTTTTTCTCACTTAATAGGCAAATGATTTTCTGGTTTTTCTCACTAAAAATTCCACACATCCACAGGTGGCTCTGATTTCATGTTTTCTCCTGAGCATCTTAACATTTGCATGACAGGGCGGGGGCCTAGCTCAGAGGTAGCGCTCTGGACTTCCGACCGCTGGGTCCCGGGTTCGATTCCCGGTTGAGCCTAAGTTGGATGGCTGTTTCATCCTTCATCTCATTGCCATGGTCTCTGCCTGTCCTAATTAGCACAACTGGTGCAGAAATACAGGAGGTAAAGCCCTAATCACCCACCCAACCACCCCATTTGCATGACCAACATCATTTCTATTTTATATTTTATTAAACAACCGAATGTTTGCTGCAGTTATTAATATTGCCCACACTGATAGAACAAGGAATGCTTGTAATATTGCACATGAGTCTGTCAGCTTTCATTGATACAAAATGTCCATCAAACTATGGGAACATCCTTTTAGCAAAATAGTTATTGCATATTACATGACCCAAGTTTCAGTGCAGTTAGTTTGTGACATTACTTTCTGACCATTTTTTACATGGTTATTGTACATTATCACAATAAATTGTAGAGAATTCCGTCATACTGGTTAATGGCACTGAAAATGTGATCCTAATGGCCTGTCATGAAGAAAGACTTCATAAGAGTATGACCAGTAACCTGTTCATTATGACCAGTGGTCACCTGCCTTGAGTTCTTGACAAAATGCTGCAAGACATTATTATATAATAAACTAACCTTTACTAATCAATTATACATTGGCTAGGGGGTTTCAATTGTTGCATGGGAAATTGTTCACTGTTTTTACTGCCTGGAGCCGGAAGAGTCTACTGAGTCTGGCTGTTTGAGGCACCTGTCTTGAATGAACTTTATGGTTTTCACACATATGCCCCAAAAATCGGCAAGAGGGGGCAGGGGGGGGGGGAGCCAAAAATACAATATTCAGATTATCATTAGAAAGCATATGGCTGTAAAGTGAAATCTGGACATTAGAAAACCTTGTGGCAGTAGCATTTAAGCAATTAAAAAAAGGATTATTGTCAAAATTAGTCACTGCATTTATTATTTTTCCAATAATGATACTGGTGTACTGCCTTAACATTAGTTATTTCCATATCTTTGGACATATGTCATATGCAATATGTTGACAATATATTGTGCTTGCAGGGATTCCATTATTATTTCAACTGCACCATTCTTATCAAAGCAAAATAAACATCAGAGACCATAGGTTGGGTCTTACCATTCCATTCATACCATGCTCTTACGTTTTGCTGTCAGCTGCTACTATGTTTCTATCAAGCTGAGACAGCCTGTGCATGTTAAATGGTACCAGCCAAGTGCTGGCATGTCAGACAACCACACTGACTGCAAGGTTTTCTGTCTTGTAGTAACAAAATCTTTTCGACTACATGGAGGGTGGGTGATTAGGGCTTTACGTCCTGTGTTTCTGCACCAGTTGGGTTTTTAGGACAGGCAGGGACCATATGGCAATGAGATGAAGGATGAAACAGCCATCTAACCTAGGCTCGACCGGGAATCGAACCAACCCGGGACCCAGCGGTTGGAAGCCCAGAGTGCTACCTCTGAGCTAGGCCCCCGCCTCGACTACATGGAAGCTGTTAGTTGTTTTGATGGTGACTGGAATGCTGTCTTTCTGTGCAGCAGTTTCTAATTCAGTTCAATTCAATTCAGTTATTCTTGCTCATATTACATAATCATAACATACAGGTGATGACTTTGTTATTGAGTGGAGCTGGGTGACCTCTCTAAGATGTCGATGTGCATCGCTACTGACTGAGAGGCCACCCAAATGACTTATATATGATTATATACTGAATATATGGAGCCAGTGGAGTGACACACAGACACAGTGGTTTTGGGAAGAGAACAGAAACAACATCAATCTGTTTAGCATATAAAATAAATTACAGTGGTAGAGTACTTTAAATATCATTGAAGACCAACACGAACCAATGGTCAGGATGCTGAGGAGATGACCAATAAACTAATTATTCTGACAGGCAAAACAATGAAGCAAGTTACAATTATCAGTATACAATTTTAATATTTTACTTTTTGCATAATTGTTGAATCCATGAAAACTATGGATTGGAAATAATGCACCTAGCGGAATCATGGCTCACAGCAGGCAGACGTCAGGTATAACATTGGCATGTTAGACAATAATATTGAACAGTGAAATTGTCTAAAATGTTATATCTAAAATATATAACTTACACCAAAATTGGTTGTAGCATTGTCGAGGTACTCGATGTTGATCTCTGTAATATATATAAGATTATATTATTACCTTAATAAACTGATTTTATATAAGTGTATATAAGTTAATTAGTAACTTGTTTGCTGTATTCAAAAGAGCAGAAATATGAATTTTCATATGCAACCAGCGACATATAGGCCTGTTAGGCCGGGCAATGTAATCTTTGCATGTCACTTGAATAGGAAATTATTGAGCTGAGTTGTCGAGGAACTGTTGTGATTTCGAGTTTAACAGGGACATCAGCTGCAGCAGCTGCCACGTAGGACTCACTGCATATTGTGATAGAAAGGCGGTCGAATGTATTCAAAGAAGAAAACCTGATTTCCAGAGACTAGGGCTTTGTGAACAGATTAGCCCAGCCAGGCCACATGTCTCAGCTCCACAATCCAGGTGTGAGTCTGTGACTAACACATTTGTGTTGACTAGGCATTAGGAATATGGGAGACCTGCCTTACTTGACAGTGCAAATAGCTTGTAACCTTTTGAAGACCAGACCAAAAAGTGTTATGTTTGGAGAGTTGCTATCTTGTCAAAGGAGTATGAAGCTTCCTTATTATTTTTAGAAGTTAAGTGATTTTGGAAACAAAATGTTTTTACCTCATAGAAAAATGTCCTTGGCACTGACAAATTCGCAATCAAATGACAGCAATGTTTGCTCGATCTAACAACTGGGTGTCTGTGCCTTATTTTCTTAAAATGTACCTATGTGTGTGTCATATAAATACTTGAGAGACTTTAGAGAGCTACACTATCCTAATCTCAATCCATTTTAATGTGTTGAATGCATCTGATATTTCGCTAAAATTTCTAAATAAGTCCGAGCTTTTCCGGAGATATTTTTGTGAAAGACTTTAGAGCTTGGAGCTCACTATCCTTTTTGAGAGGCTTTCCTGGGTCAATGAAGATTAGAAACCATGAAATTACTCATTTTGATACAAGAGGTCCTTTTTATCATATGACAAACATAGTATAACTCTAGCTTGATGAACTCCAAAGCAAAACATAGGATTTACTTCTAGCCACTTGTTGTATTCCAGTGACACTTTTCTTATTCATTTAGCACAGCTGATACAATCATGCATCATACATGGATACCAACCCAAGAGTTTGAATTTGTCTACGATAGTGTCGATCCCTAAGGATTATAGGGGTGACATTTGTTGTCATGCAAATTATAGAGGGATCACTCTTTGCTCAGCCATTGTCAAAGTGTTTGATCTTATAATGATGGACAGAAATCAGGATATATTGCAGACTTCACAAAATCAGTTTGCATATAAGCCTAAACATGGAACTGTGTTATGCACCCTCATGTTAAAAGAAACTGTGAAACATTACTTTACAAACGGATCTGATGTGTATTCAATGTTTATAGACGCAAGCAAAGCATTTGATTGTGTAAAGCATGATCAGCTGTTTACAGTACTTAACAAGAGAAGGATGCATCCATTGGATTTACGTTTCCTGATACATAGCTATGAACAGCAACAAATGAGAACGTCATGGAAGGGTGCTTACTCTGATCCTTTTTATGCCACAAATGGAATTGGGCAGGGGAAAATGGCTTCTCCTATTTTATTCTGTTGTTATTTGGACATTTTGTTGGCTAAACTGAATAATAAAGGCATAGGCTGTTGGATGGGTGCGCATTATGCAGGTGCACTAGCTTATGCAGATGATTTGACTCTTTTAAGCCCAACATCACAAGGATTACAAACTATGGTTACAATTTGTGAGGACTTCTCAAAAGAGTATGGCATGACATACAACCCACAAAAATCAATTTGTGTACTTTTTTCCAAAAGACAAGTAAAATGTACCCCAGACATATTTCTGAATGGAAGACTGGTTACTTGGGTCACAAAAGTGAAACATCTGGGAAATGTATTGAACTATAATTTGGATGAGTCTGCAGATGTTACACTTAAGAGAGGAGATTTGGTTAGCAGAGTGAACAAAATGATTGGTTCATTACATGGAGCAAGTGACAATGTGCTAATGAAAGTTTTTGGTTCACAATGCTGTCATTTCTATGGAACATCTGCATGGATGCTTAATGATAGACATATCTCCCAGTTTCATACTATGTACAACCGGTGTGTGAGAAGGATTTTAAAACTACCATATAGAACCCACACAAGATACTTGCCTCTGCTTTCTGAAAGGGCTAATTCTAGGGAGGAGATAGTTGCTAGATTTGTGAGGTTGTTGTTCACAGCTCTTCAGAGTGATAACTCACTCATCAGACATGTGTCCAACAGAGCACTGACAACAACAAACTCAATCATTGGAGCCAACATAGACTTCATCAAAACCACATATAGAGTACAATTCTCAGAGATAAATACATTTAATTTTAGAAAACAATATTTACAGACAATTACTCCAGAAGATATGTGCAACGTCCAAGCAATTAAAGATATAAGGAACTTTGAGATCGATTTTTTTGAAATTAATGAATTTTTTTCCCAACTATGTATTAATTAACTTAAAATATTCATTGTATTGATATTATTGATTTATACCATGTAACTTAATTTCAAACTATGATGTATTATACCTCTGATGAGCGTATGAATAAAGATATATATATATATATAAATCTTTCATTTTCTGATAGCTGGATGCATTTTTAAAAATAAGTGCCCGCAGGTAAAATTAATGATAAAGGACCCAATGTTGATCTTACATTTTGATTAAATATAACCTTGCACTGCCTCTGTATTGACCACAGGAAACCACTTGGGTTACTATAAACAGTTGATGTTAGGACATCAAAACCATGGTACATACTCTTTTTATGATGTTGGTAGGTATTTTATTTGTCCAAGTATATTCAATTCAAAGATAGAAATGCTTCTACCCACATTTTAGGTCTAACATCAGAGAGAATAATCCGTCAACCTACTTTCAGAATTGAGAGCTGCTTTGGCGTGGCACTCATATTCTGAAAGTGACCCTAGAGAACCTGGGTGGTGCCTTCCCAATATATCAATACCCCATTTTTGTGTTTGGCTGTCACCAGTCACTGTGTTCCCATCAGAGCAGCAAAGAAATAGTTCCTGGTTGCATCATTGCTTGATTTCAAACAAAATGTTGGGCTCTACCAGTTGTGGAAGGCTGATGCCAAACTACAGAATTACAGCTATGGTGTATCGGATGACCATAATCCAGTTTTAGTGGTTTCTTTCCTTAAAAATGGCAAAAAGCTTATACTTCCTCTACTTAGTAGATGTGAGTTAATCTGAAATTATTTAGTTGTTTATTTCTGGTGTACCAAACGTCGCCAATAGTCACACCAATGACTGATGTCATTGATTCAAAGGACAGAGTATTTTTACATTTATTTTATTTCAAATATATTTTAAAAGGGTAGCCAGATCAGCTGAAGCTGTTTTACACCCGGGCCCTTTACATCAGTAAAAAAAACAATAAAATAATAAAATCCATAGATATCGATAACAATTAAAAACCATTAACAATAAATATACTAACAATAAAATACACAAACAATAAAATACACAACAATAAAATACACAATAACCAAGTTATAGCACCAACAATATCATTCACTCATGGGCTGCATTCTTGATATATTTTTTCAGCTGTACTTTAAAGCTATTTAATGTATAACATTCTTTTAAGTTACTTGGCAAATTATTCCAGGTTCTGGCTCCTCCACAGAAAATCATTTTTACATGGCCCAACACAAGCACTACATGCATGGATAAAAAGATGGGCCAATTAGTGTAAACTGTAAAGTACAACTGACATTTTCTTGAAACTATTTCCTAAAACTGTCGAACTTCCAACATTTAATATCAGACTTTGTAGCTTGGGGGATCTTATCAATGATTTGATTTTTTTGTGTCTTTAACCTGAGGGTACCATTCTACGAGAATTTTCAGGTCTTTGATTTGAATTTGAAGACCTTATTACCCTCTTTGAGGAATGGACAATTATGATCTATTACCAGAGTTTTCCCTCAAACCACAAAATCTGTGGCATTTGAACATGGCCGGAATGGATGATCTTTGTCAAGTATGCAACTTTCTTCAAATTAATAGAAATCTACTTTTAATGAAGTTTTTCATTGACATCCAAAGACAATGCCTTTGACAAACAGTGCAAAGGAAGGCCATAATAAGTTAATTCTAACTGATAGGTATTAGTTATATCCCAAATAGGAGGGAGTTTTGAATATATCCCGACGCTGAACTTATACTCCATTTGGCACTTTCATTTGTTTGATTGTTTGTTTGTTTTTACTGCCTTTATTACGCAATACAAATTCAGTTTGCACTCAGGAGGGAGTTAACTAACATTTTCGTTGGTTATTGCCCGCTTAGAACAATAGGAAAACAGTCCAAGTTGAGTATAAATACAGTTAATAAACATTAAATATTTAATATAAATATGTTTGGTATAAAGCTGGGTACTACATAGCATAATGCTGAGCATATTGCAAAGTTAAGTTGTTCAAAACAGTTACATTTTAGTTGACCATATAATACATGTATGTACACTCGGCGACAGTGAACTTCGCCACAACAGCGACATTCGCCACCCCCCTAAAACTACAATAAACACCTTTTAGATGGCTGCCACAGTGTAAGAACACTGTCAATGATCTATACAATTAGTTTGTAACAAATCAAGTCATTGCAATGTGCATAATCGTGTATTGGGGGGGGGGTGGCAAATTTCGTTGTCGTGGCGAAAATCACTGTCGCCGAGTGTAATCCATACTTGATATTGCTTTTTGCAATATGCCTATTGTTTATTATTGCTTATATATATATTCATGGAAACACAGTACCTCTTTTTCTAGCATAAACTATATGATTAATGAAAGTGGTACTTACTTCACATATCATACTTTTAGGACATTGTATCATCTCGCGCAGTATACGTATTTCAACTAAATATGTACATTTTATTAAAACAATTAGTACTACCATAATTAATATTTGGTTAAATGGGTACCACAGCTAAATATAGGTCTGATAAAAGTGATTTAAACCTGACACAGAATGGCTGCACCTCCCTGTGGAACAAGCATGATGAAGAGCTGGGGACATTTAAAATAGCTTCAAATACAAAGAAGGAATTCTAGGTTAAAGAGAATTTCCGGTAAAAAGATGAAAACTCAGGGTCACGCCACGGATGTTAGAAAAACCTGTCTTAAAAGAATGTAACATTTCTTCATGCTAAAAAACAAAACAAAAAAAAAACAAACCAAAGGTGGCAGCGGAGAACTGCAAAGTGCATGAGAGTTGGAATAAAAGGCAAATAAAATAAAAAGGAAGAACAGGGAGACCGAGGACAAGGTTACTAATGACAGGTGTGTGCCAACATTTGGCTCCAATTAAGAATCCCGAGCATGCAATATCCTTGGAAATCAGAATCAGAATACAAAGTAACTAGGGGCATTATTTTGCAAATGTAAGAAATTACATTAAATTATGGCAATTCTGCGTTGAAAGCGAGATATTTTATTAGGTTTATTGTTGTCAGAAAAAGAAACCTGTTTTGCACCACATTGTTTGGGAGAACTTCAGAAAAGCAAATGTTGCTAATTTGAGGGTGATGAGTTCAAATCTGAAGGTTACCTTTTGTCACTCTTGATTGTGGTATTCAAGGGTTAGTTGAGACACAGTTGTTTTGGACATGTGATGTGATATGGCCATCAGAAGTATTGCAACGGACATCAAAATATAATGTATATTTATCTAAATGTACAAACACAGATTCCGATTTAAAGAATATGCCCAACAAATGCAAACCCAGATATAATATGACAGTTTGGCAATTCACCTTGGAATGAATTGCCCATGTACACAATAGGAAAACAAAATTTATATATTCATGTTTTAAAAATGGTATAGTCGAAGAATGGATTGAATTGTATTTAAGTACGATAGATTTTAATTATTCAATTATAGTAAAAACATTTTATAAAATTATCTAACTTGATCCCCTTTTAATGTAAAATATTTTAAATTACTGTGTAACTTCCATATTTATATTATTATATATGTATGAAATGATTAATGTAAATTGTGTATGATTCTGTATAATTTCTCATCTGGGAGGTTAAATAAAAGATACATATATGTATACAAAAGCTATGCCCAAGAAGGCCAGCCCAGAGAGCAGAGCATTGTAGAGAGCAAATTGCAACAAATTGCATTAGTCTGACACCATTTCCAGGCAATGCTACAATTGATAAGACAATTTTCTGCAGGTCTTTGGCACTCTTTGCAGAAAGTTACCTAATGCCAGTTTTTTTTGTTTTTTAGCGTATCAAATAAATTACACAGGGTAAAGATAACATACAGACACGTAAGGTCGAACGTTTTGGCACTAGAAACATTATATAGGCTTTTATTTCTAAAAGTTAGAGTTTATTTACCTCTAATCAATCGACAAGGTTCTAACCGTGCTGACAAACCAAACATACTGTTTATGCAACTGTCTAGCCATATTGGCCATAGGAGCACACAAGAAGCTTCACAAAATTTGTTAAGGATAATCCAATCATTCAGTCTAATAAATGAACTAGAACCATTGTATTCAAAATTTTCAGCACGTGGCACTAGTTGTGATGTGCTCCAAGGTGTTTCTAAACACTGGACGTAGCATAGAACTGGAACAATAAACACGATAAAGGGGGGGGGGGGTTTCTGAATATTATGTTCTTCTTATAGAAAAAAGTCTACTGAAAACAGCACAACATAGGTGACAAGGAAAATTGCACTCCAGTTTCTGTGACTAATAAAGAAAACTCATGCAGAGATACAAAAAGAATTCCTCAGACAAGATTGGAACCTATGCAGCCAAAGCTGCTAGAATTGCATTTGTTTACCCAGTTGGCCACTGGCACACAGGAAAGGTATCCAATAATGTGGCATATCCGGGGTGTATCTGAATATTATCATAATTATGTTATTCTAATGGTAAACTAAATGTTTTGATATATATTCCACTCTGTGACTGGTAAAGAATAGTCATGCAGAGCTAACGAGTGTTTGGAATCTCAAACATATTTTAGCAGCAAGTAAACAGTGTGTTGGGTGGGTTCACCCATTTTCTGCAAATAGCTAACAATCGATTCCTCATCAGCCAATTACAGACCACTTCCTGTGTTAACAGTTTCAGCATGACATCATTAACCATGGCACTCATCTTTCTACTATTTCCACCCTCCTACCACTGTATACATAATCTAATTCCCTATTTAAATTATTTCCATGGATACATATATATGTTTTATATCTGACTTATCTATTTGATTGTGATTTTAGTTTCGATGTTAACATATTTTCATTGTCTAGATGTTATTGACTTATTTACGTTTTGTGTAGATCCACCTAAAGCATCTTACTTTACATTGCGTTAGCTACTTTTTAGTCTTTTGATACATGTTTAATTATATACATAATATGTAAAACCTAATTTTTAATTGATTAAAAATATATATATATATTGTCTAGTTTATCCCATTCACACAACTGTGTGAATCAATCGTGAATCAATGCAAGTCAGTCATCTTCCAGCCCTCTTGCCTTGCCAAATACGGTTTTTGGAGTGTAAGTCAACAAAGGTCTCAGGTGCAGATTGGATTGAATTGAATTGAAAATAATTTATTTGGCAATTAAACACGAATACAGCATGATATTTTGTTATTTTTTTGGCATGATAAATTTGAAAATATTACATATTATATTAGTGTTAAATTTGCCAGGAGACCCCGAAGAACCTCAGTGGGTTGTGTTAGGGGCCACCTTAAATTGATGCAATATTGATATTATAATACTAGAAAAAAAAAGAAAAAATTAATTTTCAATTTTCAATTAATAATAGTATAAGTTGGTAAAAAAAAATAGAAAGGAGAGAGTAATAATAATAATGAAAATAATAATGATAATAATATATAATAAACAGTTTCGCAGTACAGGTGATATTTCTATTATAAGAAAAATAACAAGACATATACACATATTTACATTAGAATGATTAATAATGGCTAATGAATGATGGAACAGAAAGATATTGTTCTAAGTTTCAACCAACAATTATGCACTGATTTCATCAGTCTGAGAAAACCTTGTTCATTCGGCAATATGATATGGAAACACCACCAAAATTAGACATTGTGTAGAGGTGGAATTATATATAATATTAGTAATTTGCCTCATTACGATTATACTAGACATTGAAAAAAAGATTATTTGAGTGTAACGAGTGAAAATATTTTCTGATGCGCAGCCAGGCTAATTCCCGTCTGTATAGCACAGGCTTGTACAGCTATAGCCAATTTAAAACTGTCATATTAAAGGCAGCAATACATTGTCGTGCACTGGTAAATTTGCATCTCATAGAATGAAAACTTCTTACTAAAAGTATGGTATGTCATTTTATGTAAAAGGCCAGATATCACTAGTATTATTATGCAATTATATTATTTGTTGAACCAGATATCAAAGTAAAGCATGCTCCTCAGCGTATATTGAATTTTTACATTTTCGCAATTCTACGAATGTTTTTCTGATGCGCAGCCAGGCGTGGGAGGTGTGGGAAACTGTTGGAACATCTACGATCTCAATACGAACCCCTACGACGTTACCATGAATATCTACAAACTCCTATAAAGTGCATACGAGCTGCTACCAACTGCTAGGATAGCCAATTTGGAATGCTATCTGGCTACGACCTCCAATTAAGTCCAACGAAGTCCTAAAGGTTTGTAGAAGGCTACGATGATTTTTGATCATGTCCAAACATTTTTGTCGCCTGGAACTCTGACAAATTTACGATCTCCGACAAACTTTTACAAAAGAACCTCTACTATCTCAGACCAACTTTTTGATGAACTAGTAGTTCATGGGAGTTTGGCATATAGTTTGGCAAGGTGGGAACGGGGTTTAACCATCTTTTGCATGATACGCAACCAGGGGTGTCGAATCAGGGGGTTATGTGGGGGATATATACCCCCCACTTTTTGGGAAGGGGGGGATGATCAATGCAATCATCACCCCCCCCCCCCTGAAATTCACAAATGAAAATTACCTTTTTTTCATACACTTTCCTTTTGTTTTGGAAAATTTGTGGTTTGGTAAAGTTTTGCACTTAATATCACTGATCACATATCAGTATTAAGTTTATATATTGTCATCAATGATCCACCATTAGTTTACTACTTACTTAATTTATCTTCTGGCAAGTGTCCCTGTGTTAACTTCAGTCACTTGAACAAGCATCCCCCCACCCGTCAAGACAAATCGACGCCCCTGTGTAACGCAACCTCGTTTTCTTGCAGCCTAGCCCAAACAGACTGCAAAACTTCCTAATAGATGCAGATGGACAAAGACCTGCACAAAAAGCCTCTTATTAGTGGTCTAGCAGCTGGAGGCAGTGTGTAGACAAGGGAGGGACATGTAGGTTATCAGATTTATATTTGTATGATGTCGGAACAGAATGCGATAACCATTTATCATATGTCATAGCCTTCCAATTGTTGCTGTTCATTTCGCAAGGATTATAGCATGGTCTATGTAAACATGAATATAGGCCTAAAGAGAATTAATGTCAATCATAACCAATGTATTTCTTTAATCTTGCTGTAATATATCATATATCATGTATTTACTGAGAAAAGCGCAGATCGAACCCTGAAAGTAGATATATCGCACAAAGCATCCAAACCAGTTAACAGACTTTTGAAAGAGATATCGACCAGTTGAAAAGTGATTATCAAATTTGAATGGGTAGCTGGCCTTATATAGCTGCTAGAGTGTAATATTACATGTAATTTTACACAATGCATTCTTTTTAGATCCCAGAATTTCAAGATGTAGGTTTGCAATTTTTTTTTAGTTTTTTTCATTCCCTGTACTTCCCACTTTTGTATTCTATAAGGACTCTATTGGACTGTGATGACAACACGGTGCAAATCCTGCTGCTATTTTTAGCACTGAAGTCAAGACTGTCATTAGCTGCTACTCCCCTGGACTCATTCGCCCTCAAGTCTTAAGAACAGACCTCTGGTGTCAGAGGCAAAATGTCAGGAAGGAATGACGTATCTAGAAAGATGCCTTCCATAAAACGACATGAAGCCCTCGGATGCTCATATTAGCATTCCCTATTAATGTATCAGACATGTCATATGCAAGGCTTTTCCCTGAGGTGATATTGTTGGGAAAAGCAAAAGCTCTGTACAACTGAAATTTAGAAAAAGAGGCAATGACAGATACAGAATATACTGTAAAATAATGATAAAAAAAGAGACTTGCAACATTTCATTAGTATGCACTACAAACAAAGCATAGGACTGGGAGTTTGGATTAAACTAAATAGAATTCTATCAACAAATAATTTGTTCTTAAGCCCATCGTAACTGCATTCATTCTTTACTGATGTGCAAAGCCAACTAGTATTTGATGTTATATAAATGTTAGCAAAATTGTTAAATATGTGATGGTTGAGAAGAAAAAGCTTACAAGATGATAAAGACAGAAATAGCTTACACGTTCAGAGTGATACAGCTCTTACCATTGCCTGTGAAAGATAATTCAAATTGTATAGCTATTATCCACACAACTCAAACTTGCCACCAGCACTTCCACCTTGGACCTGTCAAAACACAGTACAATTTCCGGTACACTGACTGAACCCCAGAGGGTATGCATAATGAATTACAGACAATTAGGAAAGTTATATGTCCTGCAGCAATGTTTTGAAACAGGCGACCACAGAGTGATAGATCTAAATACAGGTAAGTCCTACAAGCAGGATAACTTAGTATTAGCATATGCATGTACAGTCTCAGTGGTAAAGCCACTTTGTTCAAATCTCAAAGCATTGACAGCCGTGTAAACATGTTCTCGAAAGTACAAAATGTACGTTACCTCAGTATATATCATACATCAATGATGCTTTGGAGTTGTCCTAATTATGTGGTTTCACTGTAATATTAGTATACTTATCAAATCCTTGGGTGCAGTGTGCCTGGAGGTATAATCTGTAATAATATCAGAATTTCTACCACATAAGTTTTCTTCGACATCACTTAATATTCCAGTTCTACTATTAAAGTCATCAAAGATTGCTACATAAGGTGTTTCTCTTGTATAAAGTACACTATACGACATGTTTTATCAAGGTTTAATTAATGGGTAACAACATGTAATAGTATGCTTTTAACTAGTTACTGTTGTTTCAGGGCCAGGCTCAAGGTGCCTGCGTAATCTGGCTCGAAGTGTCAGACATGCAAATTCCAGATAAAAACACATGTGGTGCGATGGAGATAAATCTCAACTTATCTGTAATGACATCTGTAGCATTAATTGCCTAGCTCGCACTGACAACTTGGTGACTGGTTTCTACAAGTAATGAAGATATTAAAAGAATAACAATCTTGCCTTGTTTTATTACTCCGTGGTATTGAAAAGTGTTAAGTCTGAATTAGCACATTTTCCTGATAGGAAACATGAACAATTATCAGTGACCTAATTCTTTATCACTAAGAGAACAAAATAATTGTCATTTACAAGGTTAATAATTTTTTTTGTTAATGTCAAACCAACTGGCCTGCAGAGCCAATGGATCAATGTGCCCCATGGCTCAAGGTGACCCACTCTCCCTCACATTCTTTCTTGAAGAGACTTACTGTCTTAAAAACCTTAGTTATGCAGTTGGGATAAAATGTGGCATAAATATGGTTGGGTCCTTAATGGGGTGGTCTTGATTGACCTCAGCTGGGAGTCATGTTCTTGATGAAGGCAGGATCCCATTGGCATTGAATATATTTATATTATATAGCTGATGAAAGTGGTGAAAGTTGGTGGATGCCAGCAAAGGCTGACTGTTGTCGCCAACAGAAAGTGCATATGATACTGAAATAGATCAACACAACATCACTGTTGGCGAAAAGCTTTTAGCTTGTGTTGTATTGTTTTTATGTCACCACCGACTTTAAATAAAATTTTATCTGTCTTATCTGATCTTATCTTATCACTCTTTAAAAGGCTAATATGATTTGTATCAAGGGTGCATGGTCTTCATTTATGAGACAAAAGGTTTTGTCTCTCTTATGGTGGTCTTCTTTTGTCCAGGCCAGTCCTAGCATTAGCAAGGCGCAAAGCGGGCCTAATTTGCATCCTAATTAACTCTGACTCCCCTAAGTGAAGACCTTTTTTTTTTTTGCTCTTTAAATTATAAGCGTGGCTTAATATTACCGATGTGCAGGGCATGTTTAGGCCCCGGGCCCTACGCAGCTGCCGTGCTTGCGCTGCCCTAGAACCGACCCTGTCTTTTGTTGACCAAAGAAAATTCAGGTGGCAGATGGTCATGGCACAAAGAACTAGACCTTTGTCTGTTGTTTGCACCTGCAACTATTAATGGCCACAGTGGCTTCTGTACCTGGCCCATATATGTGTTGGAAGTGTAGTTGGTACATGAGCATTTTCAATACTTATTTCCGCAAACGTACAAATAAAGGAAGGTGTTAAAGATCATGGCACTTATGTAGTACTTTGGTAGTCTTGCATGCTACACTAAATGCTCCAATAGGGACCTGTCCAAGTATAACCCTCTTTAACTCCTAGAAATTTACTTAGGGAATTAGCCAATTAAAATATTAGAATCACTGCAAAAATGCTCTAGAATTGCTCCATTTATCTGCCAGATGGTGCTGGCAGAAACTTTTGGGGTAAACTGTCATCGCTACAGAGTGAAGTCTAATGTAATCGAACCTACAATCTTCTTGGTAATAAGGGAGCACCCATGGTATTGTAGTGTTAGCAACTGTGCATAAAAGCAGCCAAATGTATGGCCCATATTACACAATGTTTAAATGTTTGGTAAAAGCATTCCAACTTAATGGAATCACTGTCATTGAACCCACAATATTGGATATACCAACACGCTTAGATATGATACGGAGTCTGGAATGATCATAAGATGACAGAGAGATACAGTCATGTGATAACTATGAATATTATAAAACAAGACATGGCTGTAGTCAAGAAATTATTGTGACTAGGCAACTTGTACTGAAACAAACAATACAACTCTGAACTTCTGAGTTTCTTTCAAATTAAAGATTTACAGAACAACACCAGCACATCGCAATTTCCATTAACTTCTCATCTAGCCTTTGTTTGTGTGAATTTCTTTTTTTTGCATTTGTATCTCGTTACTTTAAAGGCAACACTGCTTATGAAGTTCATGACATGTCTTAGAGGCTAATCTAGGGCATGCCTTTTTGAGCATCCGAGGGTTTCATGTCGTGCTATGGAAGGCATCATCCTAGATACGTCATGCGTTCCTGACATATTGCCTCCAACTCCATAGGACTGTTCTTGAGCCTTGAGGGCGAGTGAGCTTAGTGGAGCAGCAGCTAATGACAGTCTTGACTTCACAGCTGAAAATAGCCGAAGCATTTGCACCATGTTGCTATCATCTGATAAGTGATAATAAGTGTTAAGGTGATTATAAAGAACACAAAATGTTTAAATTATAAGTCATTCTAACTAGAATAATTTTAAGCTAATGAGTGTAATGAGTAATGTTGAGTATTTTAAAATCTTTGTGGAGTATTTGATACTTGGTTATCCAAGGATTCGCACCATTGCTAACACTGGGGTTGCAAGTGGTAATTAAATTTATCTTAATTTCATTATTTTGTTTTTGTATTCGATCATGTATTATTGATGGACCATAAGGTCAATAAAGTACTACTATCATATATCCTTGCAAATGTCCATGACAACTTCTCTGTTTGCAAACATTACAAACTAAATCTGAGTGGGATGAGAGTGTTGTTGCTTACAAAGCTTCACCGCTCGAACCTCCCACTGATGTACAATGTATACAATCCTGAAATCTGAACTGGAGTCTTCTTAAGCACATCAGGGTGATTAGCTATCCTTTCTCCCTAGTACTGTGGTGTCTTTAACTGAATTTATTAGACCTTTAAGTAAATGTTTGGCTACAGTAATTTTCCATCTGTAGGAGCTGCCTGCAGTGTGCTTGGTTAGGCTGAACTCTAAAAGGTTGCCATGTCTTTTCTGGTTAGTTGGTTATGTCTCAGAAAAGATTCAGCATGACCTAACAAAAGGGGACCCTCAATCAACAAGATGCATGGAACAAGTTGCTTAACTTTAAATGGAAGTAAATGCCTTTCAGGAAGTTTCTGCTAAGCTACAATGTATCATTCTGCCTACAGGCCTAGGAAACCAAGTTGTTACTCCAAAGAGACGCCATACCCAGAAAAGACATCTGAGGGACCTTTAACGACAAAAGAAAATAATGTGCATGTATCTCATGCAAACCTCAGGAAACAGAGGGAAGATGTATTTGACTTCTGGTAGTATCTACTCTGATCTGCTACAGCTGGCAGGACTGGTCCTAGGGCAGTGCAAGCAAGGCAGCTGCGTTGGGCCCTGCACCTAAAGAGGCCCGCACAACGGTTTTAATAGGCCACGCGCAAAACTAAAAAATAAAAAATAAAAGGTCTTCACTTTCTAAAAATGATGAGGGCCATTTAGGACCTGCTTGGGGCCCTGCAAGTGCCAGGACCGGCCCTGACAGCTGGCCGAATGGTTGAGACATTGGCAGGATAGCGCATTGGCCCATTCTGCCGAAATTCCCGTGTTCAATTCCTGGCTTGGGTATTACCGCTTTCTCTTACCCAGATAACTTGCCACTGCTGACATCTAACATCGGAATGTCGGTCGAGCCGATTTGACAAGATGATACATTTATCTTCTTGATCTGACATGCTATCATTCTGTCATCCCTAGAGTTAGTGGGTCAATGTGAGCGAAAATTACCAGTTGCATGTTATTAGGAGTATACAGGAAATTGATTTACCAGTTGCATGCAAATTACGAGTATACAGGAAACTGATTTACCAGTTGCATGCAAATTACGAGTATACAGGAAATTGATTTACCAGTTGCATGCAAATTACGAGTATACAGGAAATTGATTTACCAGTTGCATGCAAATTACGAGTATACAGGAAACTGATTTACCAGCTGCATGCAAATTACAAGTATACAGGAAATTGATTTACCAGTTGCATGCAAATTACGAGTATACAGGAAATTGATTTACCAGTTGCATGCAAATTACGAGTATACAGGAAATTGATCAACTTGTAGGCCAACAATTTCTAGAAAGTCTGGCAGGATGTTTCAAAAATCATGGATTGTTATATGTTCATCAGATACTACGATGTGCTATCCTCTCATACCATTCCAAATTGGGTCAACATTGGGCCAATATTGCCATTGTTAGCCTCACATGGGACGGACTCATTGACACAAGGCTGACGTCAGACCGATTTAGCATGCTGAATGCTTTCAACTGTGATGGTGAGGGAGGGGCCTAGCTCAGTGGTTGCATGCTTAGCTGATATAATTAGGCTACCCAACCAAATTGGGCCAACATAGGGCCAATTTTGCCACTGTCCATCTGACGTGGGACCAACTGCAATGGGCCAACATTGGCCTGATTTGGCATGCATGCTATCCGAGTTTGGGACCCACATTTACTAAAAACCTACAGTATGACAATGAGTAAGTGACCCTTTAGGAGAATGACCTACAGTGACATTGTGACCTAGAACCACCTGCAGTGTCTCAAGTGTCTCCAAGGGAAATTACTAAGGGCAAGGTTTTGATATGAGCACAGTGATTGGTGCCACCAAGTTATTGGAAGCTGGTTGATCTATTACTTTGACCTTTGTGTCCTCTTATAAACAGCCCCTGGCCAGAAGAGTCTTGGTTGGTGCTTCATGAAGGCTATACACAGATTGTCCTACCAAGCAGGTAAACATGAACTAGTTGACAGGTTTGCCTTCGTCCCATAGCTGTAGCACCAGCCTGCACTGCATGAAAGATATTTTGGGACAGAATTGCTTGTTCACAAATATTATCTAGAGGATTTTCAAGAAACCAAAACAGGTTGTATACACAGTCAAATTTGATTTGACCATAAATCCAAACGAAATGTCTCAAGTGGTTTTCCATATGATCTACTGGAAAACTTGGTTTCATGAGTAACCAACAGTTTTCACAGGTAATTGTACACTGATATAATTTTGACACAATTTGCAACAACAGGAACATAGATTTCTTTGCTGAAGTCATAAAGATGAATCCTAAGCCTAATGTTCAGTGCAGTATTAATAGGCTCAGCAATACACAAGACATTGCAGAACTTTTCGCCACCAAGTACCAAACACTGTACAACAGTATCCCCTCAGATCAAGGAAGTATGAGCCGTATAAATGACTATATTAAAATGAACATTATCCACAAAAGAGACCATTTAAGACTTGCAAACAATGAGCTAGAATCCATTGCTAAAAAGTTCAAATCTAAAATCTATGAGAAATGTCAGGAAACCATACTTGCTGAAATCAATGACTCTACACTACAGCTAAGACTTAAAACTTATATAAACTCATCAAGACTGATTACAGGCTAGAACCCTACCTTCTACTAAACCTTAGCAGAAAAATAAATAAGAAAAATGGCCAGATTCAGAGTAAGCTCACATAATTTACGAATTGAAATAGGTAGACATGAAAACCCTATATTGCCAGCAGTTGAGAGATTATGCCTAAAATGCCATATGCATGAAATCGAAGATGAAAAAGCATTGTCTCATAGTAGTATGCCCACATAACACACTTAGTCGTGAGGACCTCTTTAAAATAGCTAACAATCACATAGAAAATGTTGAGCAACTAAACAAAGAAGACAAATTTAAGACCATCATGAAATCAAAAGAGCCTGAGTTGTGATCTATGTGCTTTTATTTCGGAATACTTTAACGTCAGCAATCGGATTAGACAAGGTGGCATTGCTTCTCCGGCATTATTTTTTCCTTAAACTATGGAATAGTATGCTGCGAAGCCCAAATGACAGGGTGAGGTACATAGCTGAACACAGCAATGCCGAAAGTGTGATTGGGAGCAACTTGTTGTTTCTCAAAAGACAGAAACAACAGGAACAAACTGTTTCAGCTGAGGATGAGTGCTCTATACAAGCCAATGTGAATTGAGAGAAAATTTAATTAATGACTTTTTTGATTTTAATAAAAAAAAATGGAACTTCTTAATTTTCTAGTTACAAAATAATTTCTACATTTATGTTTAATTAATTTTTGATTGCATTTGATTCTTGGAATTGCTCTGCCACAATGTGTGCTTGAAATAATTATCTATATATATATATATAATCAGGATTATCCATGCAATGATGTTTATCATTATCTGTATTTGTAGAATGTTTATACCAGAAATTGTGAGTTTTCTCAATGGCAAAATGTGCATTTCCAATATATTAGCATGCATTTTGAGAAACCTCCAAACCAAATTTGCTTTTATAGCAGGATCTTTTTAGAGTGTGTCTGTCATACAGGACATATTTCAAATCCCAATTCCTCCCTCCCCCCCCCCCCCATTTCAGAAGTTCTTGCCATGCACGTTATATTGACATTGAATTGTATTGGTCACTTCGTGCATCAGGTTGGCCTGAGTATCACCTTGCACAACTGAACTCAATTATCGATTATCCAATTCCGTTTTCCAATCAAGGAAAATATTTCAAGTGCAGACAAGGGCCTTTCCAAGTGGAAATCAATTCGCCAGTAATTAAGCCAATCCTCTGTTTTACCCTTTGTGGTTAGTGGTGGGGGCCTTACTCAGAGGTAGCGCACTGGGCTTCCAACCACTAGGTCCCAGGTTCGATTCCCGGTCAAGCCTAAGTTGGATGGCTGTTTCCTCCTTCGTCTCATTGCCATGGTCTCTGCCTGTCCTAATTAGCCCAACTGGTGCAGAAATACAGGATGTAAAGCCCTAATCACACACACCCTTTGTGTTTAATGAGTGACACTGGAATTTTACAAGTTTCACAGAATTGTTTGCAATGATAGAAGATAGAGCTGTAGTTAAATTTAACTTTAAATAACATTAAACTGACAACTTTGTAGTGACAGCCTTTGAAAATTATTCAGCATATACTTCTTTTCTTTTATTTAACTTAAAACTAACAAGATTTACAGGTATTTTAGTTTCATTAAGTGACAAAATTTCTAAATAATATGACTCAGTAGTAACAAAAATGCAAAATTAAGTATTTCTTTTTTTTAAATCAAAATAAATTTGGGTTAGAGTTGAAACATCAATCTTACACCTTACACACATGACAAAGTCCTGTTCATCTCCTGCTGTAACTTCAAAGCATTTCATGAATGCTAGGCATCTGGATTTTCACACTCAAAATGTTTATCACACATGCCACATGTGAATACCATTCCACATTTTACTCCTGGGTGACTCCCAATTCGCATGGCTAAAGACAGTTCTGTTTCAGATTGTGGGATTCAACACGGTTCATAGAGCTGTGAATCTTCTAAAAAGGTTTGTCTGGGAATGGTTCACTTTTCATTTGCAGATGTCATGATGACATGATAAAACTGAACAATCCACATTATGTCACACATTTACCACATGGTACCAGAACCACCAAATTTAACATCTCACGCGATCAACATCCAGCTTGAATGTAGCTCACGTAGAGTGCCCAGGCAGAGGATTGAACCATCTCTGTCATGTCTTAAACCCAGGACCTTCAGAGGAGCCAGCACTGCTATGCCAACTATATCACAAAGCTGTATTGCCTTAATTCTAGCCAATACAAATGCGTTGCCCACAGTTGCACCACCTGGGTAACACACAAAGACACCAGCAGCTGAGCTCCAGTAATCCATTCACAAAACCCAGATTCTAGAATGTGATTTTCTCTCTTGTTGGCTACATTGTGTGTTACTGCTACTGTGGACAGAAGGGACTGATTGGAATTTTTTTTTTTATTCCACCTGTGCTGAGCAGTTTCTGTAAAAGAAGCTGATTGCTGATAAGAATAGAGCACTGATGAACATTGTAGCAGTTGACTACAATAATACGTTTTGAAGGACTGGTAATTTCGGCACACATTTCTTTCAATAATCAGCTGATAATACTCTGCAATTTGTTCCAAGCAATTAATGATTAAATTTCACTCAAACTTAATTTCAAACATTTTTTTAGGAGGGGTGTATAACCATCGTTATACTTGTCTATCCTCTCTAAATCTACAATAATCACAGACATGTTACGAACACGTTAACATTAATGAACATATTATTTTGTGTAGTCTTTTGGATAATATTATTGTCAGTTTCATTTGAATTTAAACAAAACAGCCACAATTTGTCTGAAAATTTTACGCCACTGACAAAGTTGATATCTTCAGATCAAATACGATTTACTGGACCTTCCATCAAGCAAAGGTGTTGCAGCTTTTCCCCCTTTCCATCATTGACCTCCTGAACCAGCTAAATAGCTTCACACTTCCATAATATTGTGAGGTCCAGGTGACAGCTTCATAGGCCTTTAGAGATAACACTATGCCCTCCAACTCTTAAGCCACTAAATCAATAACGAGGGGAATTGGACTGCTAGGGCTACTAGCTGATGATCACGTACACAGTAGGTCATTTGCTTAAACAGGCTTTAGAGAGAGAATGCTGCTTGGGTTTTTGGAGGAATAAAATACTCATAGACTCACAAACTTAGGAGGTTGGGAAATGTAAGTGATAGTGGGAGGGCAGGGCACAAAGGGTGCAGTTTTTGTATGGTAACATACTAATAGAAAAGATTTATTCACATAGCTTTCTGGGTTTCTCAAATTATGTCAAACAATACTTGATAAATGCCTATAGTTCTTCATGCACAGTTCTGGATTGTTATGTTTGTGACAATATGAACTCAACTATCGAGCATGTTTGCATCAATACTATTTTACCATTTGTTTACGTGACTATCTCTTTTGAGGAGGAAAGAATTATTTTTATGACTTGAATTAAATTACTGTAATATACTATGATATGAAAAATATCAGGGTGATGTTCTGTCTGGGGTGACATGATGGAGTGGAGGGTCTCCAAATTATTAATGTTAATTAAGGCTCCTCAAAAGCGACAATTTTTTTGCCAAGTTGGGCCCATCACCCTTTTTTTTGTTTTTCTTTTGATGATAATGTTAATGATGATGATTATGATGATATTTTAATGATGGTAATAAATAAAGTTTTGCAGTTCTATACTCAGACAAATAATTGTTTCCCTGGTGTCCATCCAATAGTTTGCTTAAAATCAGCCAAGATATTGTTGGACCTTCAACCATACTTGTCTAAGCCAACCAACAGCATTGTCTGGTTTATACATTTATTGTCCGAGGACACACAATATCTTGGCGCTGATTTTAAACAAACTATTGGATGGACACCAGCGAAATAGTTATTTGTCTGAAAACAGACAGTAATTTTTTTAGAGTGTAGTAATTAAGTTAAGCTTTTTTGGTTTCTGTGTGCTGTCTGGTGCCATCTGAGGGAACAATGTCTAAAGCTAACTATTAGGAAAATATTAGTCTTGATTTACAGCCAATAACATGGACTTGGAGACCAATCTCAAAGGATTGCAAACTTAACTCCAGAGGCCGTCTTGTGAATCCAGGCCTCTTATTAGTTATGCAGCCAGTAGTGAGTCTTACAATCACATGACGTCCTCTTGTATTTAGTAAGTGTATGTAATCTAGGAATTAGCCAAGGAAGCTAAAATGTTATCTATTTATTGCCAGAGATGTGGAGTTATGATTAAGGATGTCTTCTGCGAATAGTCCATTAACAGAACCAAGCAAATGGGTATATTCATATTTGTGTGTGTGTGTGATTAGGGCTTTACATCCTGTATTTCTGCACCAGATGGGCTAATTAGGACAGGCAGAGACCATGGCAATGAGAGGCAGGATGAAACAGCCATCTAACTTAGGCTCGACCGGGAATCCAACCCGGGACCCAGCGGTTGAAGCCCAGAGCGCTACCTCTGAGCTAGGCCCCGCCCTTCATATTTTTGCCCATCTTGAACAACACCCTTATGTCTTTAAAAGGTTGCAGTGACCTGTTTTCATGTACACTGATACAGTATAATATTATATGCTTATGCAACCTCTCACATAACCTGCCTTAACCACAGGAAACCACCAGGGTTAGCATTTATATGTGCCCAAAGACAGGATGAGATAATCATCAATTATTTAAGTTTTTTGACCAGTGGGGAAAAAAGTACACAAGAAGTCATGGACACCGTAGCTGCTGCACATAAGTAGTGTCATCTATTCTTTGCTGTGAGTCATCCCTGCTACTATTTACCAATAGAGGGAGCTATCAGTAACTGCGCCCAAATCATTGTTTAATGATGTCATCTAAATGTGACATCATTCACTGCACTCAATGACCCCATTGTTTGATTACGTCATCAACAATTGTTTGGGTGCAGTTACTGAGAGCTCCCTCTATTGGTAAATAGTAGTCCATTAAGTAGTGATGTCATCCTATTGTTTTAACATGTGCTACGGTTTTAGTGCCCACTGTAGGCTCTGTTGCTTTTCCTTCCATGGAGATGAAGAGTTTCTTCCTCGATAACGATTCACTCTGACTTGATGTTAGACAGGCATAATCTACATCGGATTGATGTTGGGCATAATGTCGGACTGACCTGGGATGTATCGTGGAAAAATATTTCTATTTAATTTTTCTCGGGAATGTGATTTGAAATTTGGATGGGAGGAGTTTTAGGGCCCACACCTTCATATTGTGATATGTGTCATAACTACTTTAGTGCCTTTAAGTAGTGTCATACCATAATCTTTGGTCGTACCTGTCATACTTGCATGATTCAAATCTATCATATTTTGAGCATGAGAAATGATTTCCACTACACTATAGATGGCATATCTATCCTCTGTAGAGGATGGACCAATTGGCCACTTAAAATTTTCGCACTCAACATAAAATAATGAAGTCACAAAGCAGCGGTACACTGACCTTCCCTGTCCACTCTTTAGGAGTTCATTGTCTTATTTTTGAAGGGAAATGAAGGCAGTGATCTGACGATTGTTATTTGTTTACTAAAAACTATGACAATGACAATTTTGCACTGAGAATTATGGGCAAATAGATTCTGATGACGTCACAACACTTACAGTGACGTTGTTGGTTTATGACGTCATTGGTAGGTACTCATTTTCATTTTTTCATCCTCCCAGAATGCGTCATTAACAAAAATGGCGCCGTCGACAATCATGGATTTAAAGATTAAAACTGCCTCAGGTTCGTTATGATGTATGTTGACAAAAAATTAAAGACAAGTATGTCCACTTTTATTAGAGAACGCGATTTTAACGTCCTTCATTTGCACTTTGGAAATAGAACTACTGCGAATGTTTTTGAAGGCAAATCGGCTCATCTAACTTCACTATATGTGTGGCCTGTCGTGTATTTTATCTCTGTGAGATATGTTTTTTACTATATTTCCACATAATTATGTTGGTCCTGTTTCAACTTGCTCTCCTATTACCAATGCAGAGGGAGCACAAATGGAGAAATCAATAATAACATCATGCAAAAATTGGTGAGCAAGGTGTCCTTTTCAATGTTACCTTGATTAATGTAGTTTGTGATTAAATATTTGCATGTTGTTTCATATTTCTAAGGACTCTCTTTTGGTTACATCAGAGAACTTAGAGATCGTTATATGCTGATATTTTTTAATTAATCATGCAAATATTACATCAGTCATGTGCAAGAACAACTGTAAGCAGCACTTGATGGATGAAGTTCACCACCTGTATCTATCGAATTTGCACAGAAAACAATTATAATTGTTTGTTTACTTTAATGTTTTGGAAAACCATGTGTCATCTTTCCATAATCAGGCCTAAATATCTCATATCTCATTAAATTCTCTGTAAATGAACCCAGAAAGTCCCAGGATTCATTATGTACATTTTATAATCATAATAATAAATAAAACATTTATAGAGTGCCGATATCAATGAATAAAGTATAAGATTAAAATTTGAAGGCTGATATCAATTAATAAAGTATAAAATTAAAATTCAAAGGCTGATATAAATTAATAAAGTATAAGATTAAAATTAAAAGGTGCTTTACAAAGTGTGAAAACTAAAAGTCAATATAATAGAATGTTGACTGTTAAAAGATTATTGGGGCAGGGGCCTAGCTCAGAGGTAGCGCTCTGGGCTTCCCAGGTTCGATTCCCGGTGGAGCCTAATATAAGTTGGATGGCCGTTTCATCCTTCGTCTCATTGCCATGGTCTCTGTCTGTCCTAATTAGCCCAACTGGTGAAATACAGGATTTAAAGCCCTAATCACACACACACACACATTTAAAGATTATTGGATTTAATTATGGTGCCTCACTCTGTGATACAGTTGCGATGTGCATTATTAATATTGTTGCAATTATAAATTTAACAAGACCTAGCTGTGATATGGTAAAAAGCTGCAATGTTTCAAAAGAATTAATTTATGTTCGAACTGGTTTTGATACTCTAAGTAACTTGAACTCACATAAGATTTTAAGTCTTATCGACCTAATCGCTACTTGTTGATTTTTTTCAAATTTTGTCATTTTTTTTATCTCTGTTGTTTTTATATATTTACAGTACTTATAATACAGTGAATAAACAGTATATACATGATGTAGAGATAAAACATTTAAGATTTTGTAGCATGTTTAAAAATGTCAGTTTTTAAAAGTCTCTCAATTAAAAGTGTTTATATTTTACACATTTTGTATTCAACTGGTAACGCTGGTGCAGGTCTCTGGAGTAACTTATTACAAATTCACAAGGGCTGACTTGAAACCGATTTGACATGATCTGGATAAGACAAGTTTTGCGATACACTGGCAGCATTTATGAGACAAAATAATCCTTCTAGGATATCAAAGATTAACCCAAGAACATAAAGATGAATAATGGCTGTGAGGGAAATAGGGAAGCTGATCGACCCACCAAATTGCCAGGGTTATGGCGAACGAAACCTGGTAACATTGGTGCGGGTCTCTGAAATAACTTATGACTTGAAATGTCTACTGAAGTACACGCCTTAAGTCAAAATGGTGATAGATAACCATTTCATAACCAGTTTCAGACGTTTTGTAATAACATGGTTGACTAATATGAAGTTTCCAATTAAGTATACGAACAAAATGGTGAAAGACGATTATTTTTGTTTACAGCCAATATCATAGACTTGGAAACCAATCTCATAAACTTGGAAACCAATCTCATAAACTTGGACAAGAAATGCCAGATGACAACATGTCAGTTCAGGAATCTTATTGGTTGAAGGGCTTGCTTTAACCAATGGGAGTCCTGGATTCACATGACGTCACTGTGCTGATGTCGAGCTGATGTGGATGTAGGACCTAAGTCATTTTATAACCAGAACAAACAGCTGGACAGTCAGATAGACAGACAGGCAATGTACCAGGTATCTCCTTGAGTTCTTGGCATCAAGGCAGGTTGTGCATGAGAAATGTCCGATTCTGTGACTGCACACATTCTGCATTTTTCTGTGTGAATTTTTTCTTTTTTTTGGGGGGGGGGGAGAGTTGGTCAGTTTGGGAGGAGGAAGAAAGAAAATAACAGGCCATTTGGTGAATCCACTCATATCTACACTTCGATGTGTTAGAGCCGAATGGTATTGACTAGAGTGTGCATTGTGTCCAATGCCTTGTTGGCCGCAGAGGGGTTTAGGGTTTACATAATGGAGCTATGAAATTATTAACAATTTGCAGATACAGCCTAGTAATATACTTTCTTTTGTTCACTTAGAAACTCCACATACAGTACAGTTGCCTGAGTAGAATTTAAATGCACTGCTTTATTTAATTCAAGTAGGCAATGGGTCTACATGGGTAAAATCACTTTTGACATGACCACATTTTAAAGAGGAATATCTCCCTAAAAAAATGAAAGGCAATAGTTTTAATATTCTTAGTTATATTCTTAGTTATTTATTTAGCTAAAAGTGATATAAGACATTAGACAGACAGATATTGGATTTTCCCTTAAATGGCGACATAGGACATTGCTCCTAGGCAGGTTAAACTAACAGTGGGTTGCAATTCATATCAGCTGTAATGCTATATAGGACAAAAATTGGACATGCAATCACCACAATATTTTTGAAGGTGATAATTTACCATATTTTATAAATTTTTAAGCCACTTTGCAACTTTATATTTAATGTCACGTAAAATAATATACAAACTTACATACATGACATTAAAGAGTAGGGGCATGAGGTAGTGAATATTTTCATTGTTGCTGAAGGTTTTCATCAAATTTCTCAGAATTTGCACCACAGGGAAAATATTTTATATAAAATATAATTTAATATTGGCTTGCTGGATGAAAATATGAGGGACTTTAGAACAATAAATTGGTAAAAATTCAAGATTACATCTTATTCTTCATAAGCCAATCTTTTAATTGTTGTAGTGTAAAATCAACCAAAAGTGAAAGTTTTCAAACAGGCATCCAAATATTACTTTTTAATCAACAGTAGTATAAAATATAGCATACTCATGAAATTGAATCATGGGGCAAAACCATGTTCATTTAAAAAGTGCCAGTGATATTGCAATTTTTCTCTGTTACTAACAAGCTGATGACTAGAAAAGAACCTTTGGATGAAGAGAAAGCTAGATCAACTATAGTTATGAGACCATAATGTTCCCCTACCCTAGAATGGAATGTATATGAGTTTGCATGTGCACAAGTAATCTTTGCAAAGTGGTTTTAAAATGAGCAAAATATGATACATTGTCACTTCCATATAAAGTATGGTGCTTACATGTGGCATTTTTGTCCTGTGTAGAATTATAGTTGACATAATATTCACGTGCAAACTCCAGGGGGCATGCATACTTTTGAAACCCACTGTAAGCAAAGATTTACAGATAAAATAAATCCGAAATTAAATTTTTTTTTTAAATGTCCCATTTGTTTATCCAAAATTTGACTGATGCACAATTGACTGACTCTGAGGCAAAGTTTACTCTATCTGTTCTGATGCCACCCTAGTTTCAAATGACTTGTTCAATCTAGCTTGACAAGCTAACACTTAGTAAACCACACCTGCTTCAAATAAACCACACCCGCTTCAAATAAACCACACTTGCTTCAGCAAGGCCTAAACCTTACTCTAACAGGGGGTAATTACTACACGTTCTACAGCCATCTGAAATACATAGAAATCCTGCACAGCATAAATTACAGTTAGAGAAGCTGGAATGAATTTGCAAAACCAAATGATGTGTGATGACAACTGACATCTGTCATGTCTGATATTGCGGCTAAAAGTTGTCCTGGTCTTTCTTTTTTCTTCTCTTTTTGGTTGCTTTGTTTCTTTGGGTTTTCACCTGGCAAGAATACTTGTGTTGTAAAAGCATAATATTCAGAATAATTGTTCATTAAATTACAATATATTATGTCTTGATATCTTCCTCCATGATCATGTGCCCTTAAAAGCCCTGGTCTTCTTGTGGCAGGAGTGGCTTTAACACTTGGGGTGAAGAACCCTCATTGGTCAATTAACATATATATAATATATAGGTAATGATGGTCACTATTGAGTTATGCCTATCACTAAACATGAAACACACAATATACATACAATGTACTCATATAATTCATGTCTTGTCCAACCACTGTGCATGCATAGAATATTGCTGATATAGGCATATTATCTGCAAATAAATAACAATGTACTGGGCGTCCATGCAACCCTGTCCCCACGGATGACACTCTAGTCTGTAGCTAATCCAGTCTAAAGCCAAATTGGTGGTTTTTGGCATCGTCTCAATGTATGCATTTATTTTCTGAAATTTGCAATGCTTGTACTTCATAAAACAACGTAGATACATCCTTACTGTTGTCCATTTAAGAATAACCGAGTGAGACATTTAGATGCATGCAATCTAGCTAATCATATGCCATGGACTGATTAGGTCGCCCCACGATAGCGAAGGGATACCTTCTTAGTGGGGTCTCCTCACATTATGTACAAAATGTTTCGAAAATTAAATTTATAATATATGTTTTATGAATGTGAAATAAAATGAATGGATCTGAATCTGATTAAGCAAATGGGTTATTGATGTAACGAATTATGGCAGCAATTATGGCGACAAGGCTTCCATCTCGTAGAGCAGGTGGTGCATTTAGTTGGACAAAACTGCCAAAACGTTCCCAGAAACAATTAATCGTGGGTGCTCAGTGCTCAATAACAATTGACCACATGGTGCATCACATGGTACATAACATAACATAACATAATATTTATTAGTCACAGAGTGAAATTTTGATCTCTGACACATACAATGTTAAACAATCTTAAACATTCATCAACATAATGGATCTCGGCACGAAGGTGTTTTTAAATCGCTGTGTCCTCATCCTTGGCACCCTTAACCTTCGTCCACTTGGCAGCATAACGTATTCCCCATTTAGGGGGTGATCACTGTCTTCAAAATGTTCTTTGCCAAGCTTTGAACTCTTTTGTTATAGATAAGCTCATTACATTGAATTAAAGAGGAATCAGAAATATTTTCACATAACTTGTACTGCTGGTTCAGATCTTTCTTCAATGCTTGGGTTAGTCAACAATAGAAAGCAGCACTGTTGTACAACAAAACACTAGGCACGGTTGCATTATAAAACATAGCTATTAAATCAGAGCAAATGCCAATCCTTCTCAAAGATCTAACACAATACATTCATTTGTTGGCTTTTCTTAATTTGGTTTATGCAATGAAAAAGAAAGTTTGTCATCAATCATCAGACCCAGATATTTGTAGTGATGTACTATATCAACATGCTTATTATTAATATTCACAGGAACTACAGGGGGTCTTGATTTTCTGTAGTCCCAAACAATTTCTTTAGTCCTTGATACATTCAGGTTAAGAAAGTTTTGTTCACACCAATTTTCAACAAATTCTACATTGTCTCTATATTCACTGTCATTGTCTTTGCATAATATCAACTATGTTTGGGTGTTATTAAGGCAGATTGACATGTTATACAGTACTATCCATAAAGAATGTACTTTCATCTACAGCAATCCAGAGCTAGACAAGCAGAATATATAACGAGGCAAATCAATGCCTGGCTTGAGACGCATAATGAAAGAAGATGAAATAGATCGACTGAAACATTGCTTTAGCACGGACAGCAGTTAATAACTATTTGAATATAAATGTGATTTGTGAAGCAACTAGACCTGATTAAACAAAATCAATTACGGAACCACCCACGCTGTGTAATGGTTTCAGAGACAGTTGATTCAGCTTGCTGGGCTTTGTCACTCTCTCTCGTAGGGCTTCATACACTGAATTAGCAGACACATCACCTCTGAAAACCAGTTGCTGCAGCACTTACAACAATTCCCTACAATTAAATGCCATTCATTATGTGGCATCCAGATTTACAAAAGTTTGTATTTGTCATTATGTTATGAAGGACTTTTGTATCGGTATTACTTTCATCAGTTATTGTAACACAGATAGATTGCTTTGGTCTAGCTTAAGTAGTCTGACTTTAACCCAATTTGGCATGTGTTCATGGCTTGCAATGCATTTACAATGTAAATGGCTTTTTAAATATATTGTCCACCCTCACTGAAAGTAAAATAAAATTCAGTAAAACTAAGCCAAATGGACCACCCGATTTAATTCAAGCTTGCAAAGTTTCCACATAAACGAAGATTTACCTACAGAATATTAGGCAAGGTTGACCAGATCATCAATGCTTTAGAATGTTGGAGAAAAAGCCTGGATTCATTATGAAAAGATGTCCAAATTTTCCAAACGCAATAATTGCAACTGGTCTGAACTTGCTGGAGCACGGAATGTCTTATGCAAATTGTCATCTGCCATTTGCAATGATTTGTGGCATGTTGACCAGATCTGCTGCTGTTCATGGCTTCCTGATTCTTGTGAATCATCTTGTTTCCTTGAGGTGTGTTGTAACATAACAAGAATGTAATTCACCAAATACTGATCCCAGGAAATTTTTTTTACATATTGACCCACCCCTCGGATGTCCGGTTGGACTGGTATGAGCCAACATTGAAATGACATGGCAAACACTGGGCCAACTGGTGGTGGTGGTGGTGTGGTGGTGGATTAGGGCTTTACTTTTCTGTATTTCTGCACCTGATGGGATAATAAGAACAGGTAGGGACCATGGCTCTGAGGTGAAGGATGAAACAGACATCCAACATAGGCTCAACTGGGAATTGAACCTGGGACCCAATGGTATGATGCCAAGCATGCTACCACTAAGCTAGGCCCCCAACCTACATTGGGCCAACTAAATTCAAGTATAATGTAATGTGACCTGTTATCTGGGTGTGGTCCAACTTAAAAATCCTAGTTAAAAATCCCCGAATGTATACATTGAGGATAATTACAAAATCACCACATATTTTCTGCAGAATGCTCTAAGCATACAGCAGTGTGGACAGGAATAGCAGATTTGTTACTTCAAAAGTAAACGCCAGACAGAAAGTAGACAAGCTGCAGCAACTGGATTTTAGAGGTGATGTGTCTGCTAATTCAGTGTAAGAAGCCCTACAAGAGAGAGTGACAAAGCCCAGTAAGCTGAATCAGCTGTCTCTGAAACCATTACACAGCCTGGGTGGTTCCGTAATTGAGTTTGTTTAATCAGGTCTAGTTAATTCATGGTGGTGTTTTTCCCAACTTGGTTGTGAGATAATCTGCAGGTGGATTGAATGGAATAGGAAAGTTGATAGTTTCATTGTTTGGTTTACGTTGAATGGTTAGGTGTTGAAGCATATCACATTTCAAACCTTTGTATCTGATTTCTTTTAATTTTGTTTGTTTGTTTAATACAAGGCTCAAATTCTTGAAACAGACTATTGATTTTAAGTATGGACAAAGTTGTTATGCATATCGAGTAGGAACCTAGACAGCATTCAAAATCGCGATGTGTCAAAATTGGCAACCATCGGCCGATGTCATACCGATGTCTGGCTGATCTTGCATGTTATTTGGAATGCGTGAATACTTGCTATAAACAATGATGTATTATTTATAATATTTATTCTCTTCTTTGCTCAAAATGTCATACCCTGATAGCATTCCAAATTGGCAAAACATTGGCATGATGTCTATGTTTACTATGTTTAAATATTGAGTTTTTGATGGCATGAAAAACTAATATTTATATTATTTATTGTAAATTTAAACTAAATTGTTGTGCTAAAGTGGGTATTTCCCTCTACAAATGACGTACATAGCTAGCTCGACATTAACAAACATGGAGAAGTATGTAATGGTGAAAAATATCATGAGACAAGAAGGCAGTATTGATTTATATCATTATTTTAATGTGCAAATTTGACAGACAGTGCACCTTTAAGACATTAAAAAAAAGGATTTATTTATTGTCAAAATTAGTCACTGTATTTAGTATTAAACCAATAATAATACTGGTGTACTGCCTTAATATTAGTTATTTCCATATCTTGGGACATTATGTCATATGCAATATGTTGACAATATATTGTGCTTGCAGGGATTCCATTATGTATTATGTAGGCTACATGACTATTTCAACTGTACCATTCTTATCAAAGCAAAATAAACATCAGAGACCATAGGTTGGGTCTTACCATTCCATTCATACCATGCTCTTATGTTTTGCTGTCAGCAGCTACTATGTTTCTATCAAGCTGAGACAGCCTGTGCATGTTAAATGGTACCAGCCAAGTGCTGGCATGTCAGACAACCACACTGACTGCAAGGTTTTCTGTCTTGTAGTAACAAAATCTTTTCGACTACATGGAGGGTGGGTGATTAGGGCTTTACGTCCTGTGTTTCTGCACCAGTTGGGTAATTAGGACAGGCAGGGACCATATGGCAATGAGATGAAGGATGAAACAGCCATCTAACCTAGGCTCGACCGGGAATCGAACCAACCCGGGACCCAGCGGTTGGAAGCCCAGGGTGCTACCTCTGAGCTAGGCCCCCGCCTCGACTACATGGAAGCTGTTAGTTGTTTTGATGGTGACTGGAATGCTGTCTTTCTGTGCAGCAGTTTCTAATTCAGTTCAATTCAATTCAGTTATTTTTGCTCATATTACATAATCATAACATACAGGTAATGACTTTGTTATTGAGTGGAGCTGGGTGACCTCTCTAAGATGTCGATGCGCATCGCTACTGACTGAGAGGCCACCCAAATGTCTTATATATGATTATATACTGAATATATGGAGCCAGTGGAGTGACACACAGACACAGTGGTTTTGGGAAGAGAAAAGAAACAATATCAATCCGTATACCATATAAAATAAATTATAGTTGTAGAGTACTTTAAATATCATTGAAGACCAACGGCGTCCAACGCGAACCAATGGTCAGGTGGCTGAGGAGATGACCAATAAACTAATTATTCTGACAAGCAAAACAATGAAGCAAGTTACAATTATCAGTATACAATTTTAATATTTTATTTTTTGCATAATTGTTGAATCCATGAAAACTATGGATTGGAAATTATGCACCTAGCGGAATCATGGCTCACAGCAGGCAGACGTCAGGTATAACATTGGCATGTTAGACAATAATATTGAACAGTGAAATTGTCTAAAATGTTATGTTTACTTTTACTAACATTCCATTCAAAAATATTCTAAGATGGGGTTTATTTCCCCTCTTTACTGTAAGGTACACCTGTGACTTTTTTACATTCATTCAATGTTTGCTGCATGGCAGGACTCCAGGAACGTAAAGCCAAAGTACAAAAAAAACATTAAAAAAATAGAGAAAAACATTTGGAAAGGAAAAAAAAAGAACAGATCCTAAACAACCAGGCCACCATGCCTGACATGGAAGATGTCAATAAGCATTAAGCGTTATGTGAGGCTGCAAGTCCAGGCCAGCTTTTCCTGCAGCTGTAATACTTGATGTTCAGGGTTTCCTGTTTTGTTTTTTCCAACAGCCATGAAGTTCTCATAGGAGGGCATCTGCATTTCTTGGTTGAGGTCATGCGAGATAGATCCTGACCCACAGAGAAGACGAAATAATTGGAGTAATTATATGTTAGTTTTTTTCTTCCTTCTTTTTCTTAATACATACATTTTGGAATAGATATTTAATATCAAAAGTTTACCAGCAGTGGCAAAATACCTTTGAAAATGAATACATTGAAAATGTGTGCGTATTAATCATGTGCATCATGGGCAACATGTCAATAAATCTTGCTCAAACAAATGAGATGAGACGTAGAAATAACTTTGATACGATAAGAAATTATATTCATGTTTAGTGGGAACTGCTATGAAATACTGGAAATCATCAATAAATACTGGATTTAGTGGTTTGCATTCATTATTCTTTTGTAAGCTGTGGGATCTTAAACTTTGGCTAGAAAATGTGGTTCATGGGTCTCAAATCGTCTAAGTGATTATCGGTGCAAAGGTAACCCAAGTCTGCCTGGGGATCAAATAGTCCATCCTTAGCTCAGCTGCACCAATAACCAGGCTCTAGCAGCGGAAACACAAGCTTAAGTTAATTACTTGAGCTTTCAATACATAAGCCTTCTTCTGTATTTAGCACCAGTTCTCGTCTTTTATATACATATTAATTTAAATGTCTCCTGGAACTGAGTGGCTGGCAGCACGACGAAACTGCTTCCATGTGTGTGTATGACTTTGTACATTTGTATATTTGTAAATATCTACTCTTGTATGTCACTTCATATTGTATGTCAATATACCCATCTCATATTGTATATCACTTCATATTATTTACCATGTTGAAATATATATATATATATATCTTATGCTTAGTGTTTAGTATTGTTATTGAACCTGAATTGTTGGGCTAAAACTATTTGTTGGTGCTTTTTGAACAGTATTATTACTATTATTTGTTTAGTTCCAGGTGCTTTAGAATTTCTTAGACAGACTATGTAGTGTTGATTAGTATTAGTCATAATATAGCTCTACTTATTTAATTATTTTAACTGTTGATCCATGTATTTCTATTATATTCTTATTTTTGCCATTTATTATTTTGTTATGGAGACACATGTATCAAATTGATATTTTGCTGTCAATAAAAATCTATATATATATTATATATATCCAACAAGAGTACAATTCTAATCGGTATCACCAAAAATGTGGAATGTTTTCAGTCCCTTTATAGTTATGGTTTTGTCTCAATTATTTGTCTCAATGCTACTGGGTCTGAAGCCTAGTCAGCTGATATGACCAGCTGCCAGAGGCTGACATAATGATGAAATGATAAGGCTTAGAGTCTACACCATGCTACACGTTAGGATATTTTGCCTGGCAATTTTACAATGGAAAACCTTCTTTTTTTTTCCTCATTATTAAACAATGTTAAAACCATTGAAAATGAGACTGTGAGTTGTCGCAATGGTGAGGTATATTTAATTCCAGAAAATTATCACATGCATAATTCTCTTCCACTATTGAACATACTGAAATTATCATAGGGGAGAACTATGTTTGTTAAAAGCTAATTATATTCCTGAATTGTGTCAAGGCCTGTAGCGAACAATCATTATCATTAGCTAAATAACAGCTTGTGCTGCTCTCAAGTTGTGTCAAGTGTGTGTGTGTGTGATTAGGGCTTTACATCCTCTATTTCTGCATGTATTGGGCTAATTAGGACAGGCAGGAACCATGGCAATGAGACGAAGGATGAAACAGCCATCCAACTTAGGCTCGACCGGAATTCGAACCCGGGACCCAGCGGTTGGAAGCCCAGAGCGCTACCTCTGAGCTAGGCCCCCACCCTCTCAATATGTCAACAATGCCTTGCTAATGAAAGAAAAGTCACTGTAAAATTATTCATTAAGTGCATACTTTGGCTATGTGTTTTTGCCACCACAAGGCTCAGTGTCAGTATACAAGCAAAGAGCAGTTATTATTCTAAACAAAAAGATAAAGATAAGATAAATTTTATTTAAAGTCGTATTTAAGAACAAATAACAGAAGCAGAAGCGTTTGACCAACTGAAAACAATTTTTAAAAAATAGATAAAAAATGATACAGAATGTCATGGTAAGAATTTTCAATACTAAAACAACATAATTTTTAAGACTACTTTCAATTGTTGGGTCTCAAAATGGGACTACAGTGTGAAAACCGTCTTGATATAAACACCACTGCAGCAGTGATTCCAAATGGGTGTCGTAATTGCTGTTTTGCAGCAAATATGGGTGCATGCCCTCATTTCAATGTGGCCTGTCAAGGTGACTAGCTTCATTAACCTTTTGACCTTGATATTAATAGGTGACAAGTGTAATAGGGTGCATCTCTGTATTAGTAATAGTTGAATGCCTGCTTTGTGAAGTGAAACTGTGTGTGTGTGTGATTAGGGATTTATGTCCTGTATTTCTGCACCTGTTGGGCTAATTAGGACAGGCAGGAACCATGGCAATGAGACAAAGGATGAAACAGCCATCCAACTTAGGCTCGACCGGGAATCGAATGTGTGACCCAGCGGTTGGAAGCCCAGTGCACTACCTCTGAGCTAGGCCCCCCCCCCCCCCCGCCCTCGTGAAGTGATACTAAATCATTAAACCCATATTCCATGCTTGACATCGTGTTAGCACTCGGTCTGTATCAGGATGGCTCGCACTCCAGTTCCTGAACCCTGCAGCTTTAAAATCTCCTCAATATTACCTAATAATGTCTCACTTTTAAGACTATGTTGATATTAGATAACTTAATATGGATCAAAATATATTTTCCCATCATTATTTACCTTGAAAGAACAAAAAATAAAAATCTAACTTACACCAAAATTGATTGTAGCATTGTCGAGGTACTCGATGCTGGTGATATATATATGCTGTAATATATATATGATTATATTATTACCTTATAAAACTGATTTATATAAGTGTATAGTATTCAAAAGAGCAGAAATGTGAATTTTCGTATGCCACCAGCGACATATAGGCCTGTTAGGCCGGGCAATGTACATCTTTGCATGTCACTTGAATAAGAAATTATTGAGCTGAGTTGTCAAGGAACTGTTGTGATTCTGAGTTTAACAGGGACATCAGCTGCAGCGGCTGCCATGTAGGACTCACTGCATATTGTAGGAGAAAGGCGGTCGAATGTATTCAACGAAGAAAACCTGATTTCCAGAGACTAGGGCTTTGTGAACAGATTAGCCCAGCCAGGCCACATGTCTCAGCTCCACAATCTAGGACTGAGTCTGTGACTGACACATTTGTGTTGACTGGGCATTAGGAATAGGGGAGACCTGCCTTACTTGACAGTGCAAATAGTTTGTAACCTTTTGGAGAACAGACCAAAAAGTGTTATGTTTGTAGAGTTGTTATCTAGCCAAAGGAGTATGAAGCTTCCTTGTTGTAAATTTTTAGAGATCATGATTTTGGAAACAAAATATGTTTACCTCATAGAAAAATGTCCTTGGCACTGACAAATTCACAATCAAATTACAGCAATGTTTGCTCTACCAACTGGGTGTCTGCGCCTTATTTTCTTTACGTAAATGTACCTATGTGTGTGTCGTATAAATACTTGAGAGACTAGAGATCTGTACTATCCTAATCTGAATCCATTGTGATGTGTTTAATGCCTGTGATATTTCGCTTACATTTTTAAATAAATCCAAGCTTTTTCTAATATCTTTTTGTAGTGAAATCCTTTAGAGGTTGGAGCTTACTACCCTTTTTAAGAGGCTTTCCTGGGCCAACGAAGATTAGAAACCAAGAAATTACTCATTTTGTGGTAGCGCTCTGGGCTTCCAACCGCTGGGCCCCGGGTTCGATTTCTTTTAAATTATTTAGATGAAAACTGTACTTTGAATTTAATTGGATTGTTAATCTTGGAAGATAGGTGTGTAAATTTCTTAAGAAAGTTAGTGAAGAAAGGTTCTGCCAGATGATAAACAGTATTATTTTGACCACCTCATCATTAAGACTACCATGCAATTTTTAAACCCCCTCTCTGAAATAAATATTTAGTCTTAATAATGGGGTTCCTTAAAATTGGGTGATTATAATGAGTTTGGTTTATCGGGAAGATAACTAATAATGAATGAGCCTGAATTGTTAAAATCCCTTGGAAAATTTCTTGTGAATATTGATGCCTAATAAATGTTGAGTCATCATCCATCGTCCTGCATTAAACATGTAGAACATCATTCTGAGAGTCTCTGAATTATAAGCATTGATGGAAAATGCTGTAAGATATATATATATAAACATAAAACAAGATTGAACTTACATTGAAAACTGTACATTATTATGTTGCTATTGTATTGTAACAAATCTTTATTGTAGCTGAAACTTAGTTTTATTTACTACTTTTCTATTATTCTTTAATTGTTAATGTATGTCACTGTGTCATTTACTTTGTATTTTCTGTTTACATTGTGACACATATGTCATGAATGACATGAAGCTGTCAAATAAAAGATATATATATAATAAATCATTCTGATTAATTTCATTTTCTGATAGGTGGAAGCATTTTTAAAAATAAGTGCCCGCAGGTAAAATTAATGATAAAGGACCCAATGTTGATCTTACATTTTGATTAAATATAACTTTGCACTGCCTCTGTATTGACCACAGGAAACCACTTGGGTTACTATAAACATTTGATGTTAGGACATCAAAACCATGGTACATACTCTTTTTATGATGTTGGTAGGTATTTTATTTGTCCAAGTATATTCAATTCAAAGATAGAAATGCTTCTACCCACATTTTAGGTCTAACATCAGAGAGAATAATCCGTCAACCTACTTTCAGAATTGAGAGCTGCTTTGGCGTGGCACTCATATTGTGAGAGTGACCCTAGAGAACCTGGGTGGTGCCTTCCCAATATATCAATACCCCATTTTTGTGTTAGGCTGTCACCAGTCACTGTGTTCCCATCAGAGCAGCAAAGAAATAGTTCCTGGTTGCATCATTGCTTGCTTTCAAACAAAATGTTGGGCTCTACCAGTTGTGGAAGGCTGATGCCAAACTACAGAATTACAGCTACGGTGCATCGGATGACCATAATCCAGTTTTAGTGGTTTCTTTCCTTAAAAATGGCAAAAAGCTTATACTTCCTCTACTTAGTAGATGTGAGTTAATCTGAAATTATTTAGTTGTTTATTTCTGGTGTACCAAACGTAGCCAATAGTCACACCAATGACTGATGTCATTGATTCAAAGGACAGAGTATTTTTACATTTATTTTATTTCAAATATATTTTAAAAGGGTAGCCAGATCAGCTGAAGCTGTTTTACACCCGGGCCCTTTACATCAGTAAAAAAAACAATAAAATAATAAAATCCATAGATATCGATAACAATTAAAAATCATTAACAATAAATATACTAACAATAAAATACACAAACAATAAAATACACAACAATAAATACACAATAACCAAGTAATAGCACCAACAATATCATTCACTCATGGGCTGCATTCTTGATATATTTTTTTAGCTGTACTTTAACGCTATTTAACGTATAACATTCTTTTAAGTTACTTGGCAAATTATTCCAGGTTCTGGCTCCTCTACAGAAAAACATTTTTACATGGCCCAACACAAGCACTACTTGCATGGATAAAAAGATGGGCCAATTAGTGTAAACTGTAAAGTACAACTGACATTTTCTTGAAACTATTTCCTAAAACTGTCGAACTTCCAACATTTAATATCAGACTTTGTAGCTTGGGGGATCTTATCAATGATTTGATTTTTTTTTTGTGTCTTTACCCTGAGGCGACCACTCTACGAGAACTTTTAGGTCTTGATTTGAATTCGAAGGCCTTATGACCCTCTTTGAGGAACGGACAATTATGATCTACTACCAGAGTTTTCCCTTAAACCACTAAATCTGTGGCATTTGAACATGGCCGGAATAAATGATCTTTTTCAAGTATCCAACTTTCTTCAAATTAATAGAAATCTACTTTTAATGAAGTTTTTCATTGACATCCAAAGACAATACCTTTGACAAACAGTGCAAAGGAAAGCTATAATAAGTTAATTCTAACTGATAGGTATAAGTTATATCCCAAATAGGAGGGAGTTAACTAAAATTTGTTTTGAATATATCCCGACGCTGAACTTATACTCAATTTGGCATATTAACTAATTTGTTTGATTGCTTGTTTTGTTTTAATGCATTTATTACACATTACAGTTCAGTTTGCACTCAGCAGGGAGTTAACTAACATTTTCGTCGGTTATTGCCCGCTTAGAACAATAGGAAAACAGTCCAAGTAGAGTATAAGTACAGTTAATAAACATCAAATATTTAATATAAATATGTTTGGTATAAAGCTGGGTACTACATAGCATAATGCTGAGCAGATTGCAAAGTTAAGTTGTTCAAAACAGTTACATTTAAGTTGAACGTATAATACATGTATGTACATGAAAAGACAGTACCTTTTTTTCTAGCATAAAATATATGATTAATGAAAGTGTTACTTACTTTACATATCATACTTTTAGGACATTGCATCATCTCGCACAGTATACGTATTTCAACTAAATATGTTTATTTTATTAAAACAATTAGTACAACCATAATTAATATTTGGTTAAATGGGTACCACAGCTAAATATAGGTCTGATAAAAGTGATTTAAACCTGACACAGAATGGCTGCACCTCCCTGTGAAACAAGCATGATGAAGAGCTGGGGACATTTAAAATAGCTTCAAATACAAAGGAGGAATTCTAGGTAAAAAGAATTTCAGGTAAAAAGATAAAAACTCAGGGTCACGCCACGGATGTTAGAAAAACCTGTCTTAAAAGAATGTAACATTTCTTCATGCTAAATAATAAAAAACAGGGAAAAAAACAACAAAATAAAACAAAACAAAGGTGGCAGCGGAGAACTGCAAAGTGCATGAGAGTTGGAATAAAAGGCAAATAAAATAAAAAGGAAGAACAGGGAGACCGAGGACAAGGTTACTAATGACAGGTGTGTGCCAACATTTGCCTCCAATTAAGAATGTTGAGCAAGCAATATCCTTGGAAATCAGAATCAGAATACAAAGTAACTAGGGGCATTATTTTGCAAATGTAAGAAATTACATTAAATTATGGCAATTCTGCGTTGAAAGCGAGATATTTTATTAGGTTTATTGTTGTCAGAAAAAGAAACCTGTTTTGCACCACATTGTTTGGGAGAACTTCAGAAAAGCAAATGTTGCTAATTTAAGGGTGATGAGTTCAAATCTGAAGGTTACCTTTTGTCACTCTTGATTGTGGTATTCAAGGGTTAGTTGAGACACATTTGTTTTGGACATGTGATGTGATATGGCCATCAGAAGTATTGCAACGGACATCAAAATATAATGTATATTTATCTAAATGTACAAACACAGATTCCGATTTAAAGAATATGCCCAACAAATGCAAACCCAGATATAATATGACAGTTTGGCAATTCACCTTGGAATGAATTGCCCATGTACACAATAGGAAAACAAAATTTATATATTCATGTTTTAAAAATGGTATAGTCGAAGAATGGATTGAATTGTATTTAAGAACGATAGATTTTAATTATTCAATTATAGTAAAAACATTTTATAAAATTATCTAACTTGATCCCCTTTTAATGTAAAATATTTTAAATTCCTGTGTAACTTCCATATTTATATTATTATATGTATGAAATGATTAATGTAAATTGTGTATGATTCTGTATAATTTCTCATCTGGGAGGTTAAATGAAAGATACATATATATGTATACAAAAGCTATGCCCAAGAAGGCCAGCCCAGAGAGCAGAGCATTGTAGAGAGCAAATTGCAACAAATTGCATTAGTCTGACACCATTTCCAGGCAATGCTACAATTGATAAGACAATTTTCTGCAGGTCTTTGGCACTCTTTGCAGAAAGTTACCTAATGCCAGTTTTTTTTGTTTTTTAGCGTATCAAATAAATTACACAGGAAAAAGATAACATACAGACACGTAAGGTTAAAGGTTTTGGCACTAGAAACATTATATAGGCTTTTATTTCTAAAAGTTAAGAGTTTATTTACCTCTAATCAATCGACAAGGTTCTAACCGTGCTGACAAATCAAACATACCGTTAATGCAACTGTCTAGCCATATTGGCCACAGGAGCACACAAGAAGAGCTTCACAAAATTTGTTAAGGATAATCCAATCATTCAGTCTAATAAATGAACTAGAACCATTGTATTCATAATTTTCAGCATGTGTCACTCATTGTGATGTGCTCCAAGGTGTTTCTAAACACTGGACGTAGCATAGAACTGGAACAATAAACATGATAAACGGGGGTTTCTGAATATTATGTTCTTCTTATAGAAAAAAAAGTCTACTGAAAACAGCACAACATATGTGACAAGGAAATTGCAGTTTCTATGACTAATAAAGAAAACTCATGCAGAGATACAAAAAAGAATTACTCAGACAAGATTGGAACCTATGCAGCCAAAGCTGCTAGAATTGCATTTGTTTACCCAGTTGGGCCACTGGCACTAATGTGGCATATCCGGGGTGTATCTGAATATTATCATATTATGTTATTCTAATGGTAAAACTAAATGTTTTGATATATATTCCACTCTGTAACTGGTAAAGAATAGTCATGCAGACCTAACAAGTGTTTGGAATCTCGAACATATTTTAGCAGTAAGTAAACAGTGTGTTGGGTGGGTTCACCCATTTTCTGCAAATAGCTAACAATCGATTCCTCATCAGCCAATTACAGACCACTTCCTGTGTTAACAGTTTCAGCATGACATCATTAACCATGGCACTCATCTTTCTGCTATTTCCACCCTCCCACCACTGTATACATAATCTAATTCCCTATTTAAATTATTTCCATGGATACATATATATGTTTTATATCTGACTTATCTATTTGATTGTGATTTTAGTTTCGATGTTAACATATGTTCATTGTCTAGATGTTATTTACTTATTTATGTTTTGTGAAGATCCTCCTATAACATGTTACTTTACATTGCGTTAGCTACTTTCTAGTCTTTTGATACATGTTTATTTATATACATAATATATAAAAATTAATTCTTAATTGATTAAATATATATATATATTGTCTATTTTATTTCATTCACACAAGTGTCTCCATAATCGTGAATCAATGCAAGTCAGTCATCTTCCAGCTCTCTTGCCTTGCCAAATACGTTTTTTGGAGTGTAATTTAAGTCATCGGAAGGTCTCGGTTGCAGATTGGATCATGATGGAACAGAAAGATCTTGTTCTCAGTTTCAACCAACAATCATGCACTGATATCATTAGTCTGAGAAAACCTTGTTCATGCGGCTATGTGATATGAAAACACCACCAAAATTAGACATTGTGTAGAAGTGAAATTATATATATAATATTAGTAATTTGCCTCAAGTTACCATTATACTAGCCATTGAAAAAAAGATGATTTTAGTGTAACAAGTGAAAATATTTTCTGATGCGCAGCCAGGCTAATTCCCATCTGTATAGCACAGGCTTGTACAGCTATAGCCAATTTAAAACTGTCCTTTTAAAGGCAGCAATACATTGTCGTGTACTGGTAAATTTGCATCTCATAGAATGAAAATTTCTTACTAATGTCATTTTATGTAAAAGGCCAGATATCACTAGTATTATTATGCAATTATATTCTTTGTTGAACCAGATATAAAAATAAAGCATGCTCCTCAGCGTATATTGAATTTTTACATTTTCGCAATTCTACGAACGTTTTTCTGATGCGGAGCCAGGCGTGGGAGGTGTGGGAAACTGTTGGAACATCTACGATCTCAATACGAACCCCTACGACGTTACCATGAATATCTACAAACTCCTATAAAGTGCATACGAGCTGCTACCAACTGCTAGGATGGTCCTACCCAGATAGCATTTCAAATCGTTTCAACGTCAGGGCGATGTCGGTGATGTAAATATGATGTTGTAATGACAGTGGTGGACATGGAAATGATGCTAGGCCAATTTGGAATGCTATCTGGCTACGACCTCCAATGAAGTCCAATGAAGTCCTAAAGGTTTGTAGAAAGCTACGATGATTTTTGATCATGTCCAAAAATTGTTGTCGCCTGGAACTCTGGCAAATTTACGATCTCCGAATAAATTTTGTTAAAGAACCTCTACTACCTCAGACGAACTTTTTGATGAACTAGTAGTTCATGGGAGTTTGGCATATAGTTTGGCAAGGTGGGAACGGGGTTTAACCATCTTTTGCATGACACGCAACCTCGGCCCCTACTGATCGTTTTCTTGCAGCCTAGCCCAAACAGACTGCAGAACTTCCTAATGGACAAAGACCTGCACAAAAAGCCTCTGATTAGTGGTCTAGCAGCTGGAGGCAGTGTGTAAGCAAGGGAGGGACATGTAGGTTATCAGATTTATATTTGTATGATGTCGGAACAGAATGCGCTACCCATTTATCATATGTCGTAGCCTTCCAATTGTTGCTGTTCATTTCGCAAGGATTATAGCAAGGTCTATGTAAACATAAATATAGGCCTTAAGAGAATCAATGTCAATCATAACCAATGTATTTCTTTAATCTTGCTGTAATATATCATATATCATGTCTTTACTGAGAAAAGCGCAGATCGAACCCTGAAAGTAGATATATCGCACAAAACATCCAAACCAGTTAACAGACTTTTGAAAAAGATATCGACCAGTGGAAAAGTGATTATCAAATTTGAATGGGTAGCTGGCCTTATATAACTGCTAGAGTGTAATATTACAAGTATTTTACACATTGCCTCCTTTTTAGATCCCAGACTTTCAAGATGTAGGTTTGAAATTTTTTTTAGTTTTTTTCATTCCCTGTACTTCCCACTTTTGTATTCTATAAGGACTCTATTGGACTGTTATGACAACACGGTGCAAATCCTGCTGCTATTTTTAGCACTGAGGTCAAGACTGTCATTAGCTGCTGCTCCCCTGGACTCATTTGCCCTCAAGGCTTAATAACAGACCTATGGTGTCAGAAGCATAATGTCAGGAAGGAATGACGTATCTAGGAAAATGCCTTCCATAGCACGACATGAAGCCCTCGGATGCTCACATTAGCATTCCCTATTAATGTATCAGACATGTCATATGCAATGCTTTTCCCTGTGGTGATATTGTTGCGAACAGCAAAAGCTCTGTACAAATGAAAGAGGCAAGGACAAATAAAGGAAATATACTTTAAAATAATGATACAAAAAGAGGTTTGCAACATATCATTAGTATGCACTACAAACAAAGCATAGGACTGGGAGTTTGGATTAAACTAAATCGAATTCTATCAACAAATAATTTGTTTTTAAGCACATCGTAAACTGCATTCATTCTTTACTGATGTGCAAAGCCAACTAGTATTTGATGTTATATTAATGTTTGCAAATTTGTTAAATATGTGATGGTAAAGAAGAAAAGGATTACAAGATGATAAAGAAAGAAATAGCATACACGTTCAGAGTGATACTACAGCTCTTACCATTGCCTGTGAAAGATAATTCAACTTGTACAGCTATTCTCCAGACAACTCAAACTTGCCACCAGCTCTTCCACCTTGGACCTGTCAAAACACAGTACAATGTCCGGTACACCGACTGAACTCCAGAGGCAATGCATAATGAATTGCAGACAATTAGGAAAGTTAAATGTCCTGTAGCAATGTCTTGAAACAGGCGACCACAGAGTGATAGATCTAAATACAGGTAAGTCCTACAAGCAGGATAACTCAGTATAAGCATATGCATGTACAGTCTCAGTGGTAAAGCCACTTTGTTCAAATCCCAAAGCATTGACAGCAGTGTAACTATGTAAGTACAAAATGTACGTTACCTCAGTATATATCATACATCAATGATGCCTTGGAGTTGTCCTAATTGTGTGGTTTCACTGTAATATTATTATATTCATCAAATCCTTGGGTGCAGTGTGCCTGGAGGTATTAACATTTCAGTACAGTGTTGGAGACAAGTGAGGGTAGACAATCCGTTAAATCAGCATTTCGCCATTTCCTTTCATAATGTATGTAGCTTCTCAATGACATTTTGGTGGGGGGAACAGTCCTCCAGGAACCCCCTGGGCAAGGCCTTTTACTTAAATCTAATCCAAAGCTGGTATTTCAGCAAACCGAATGATACATCGCCTAGTTTCCTGTGGTACTCAACTTGTAACACCAAGTTACACTGGTAGCTACAAGTTATTAGTCAGCTTATTTGCTGGTAATTACAAAGGGTGACGGGACGTGTCCCTTTAAATAAGATGCTAATGAAAGTTTATGTGGAGGTCAGGAGGCTAGTCTCTCGTGGTAGAAAAACACCAAGGACAGATGAGAAGTGTAGGTTAAAGTGGAATTTAACAAGTTACTGCAGATAAACTGGATTTGTGAACTAAATCCAATCAAATGCCTGTATCATGTTAGCAATAAATTAATAAAAAATATATATAAAATCATCCATAGAGTAATGTTTGACGTGAGACACTAACCATATCAGTTTTAGCTGAAGTTAGGGGTATCGTTTTCCCACAATTTCTGCTTTTACCACAAAAACCTAAGCGGGCCATGATTTACTTAGAATGTGATGATTATGAGAATTTCTCATATGGTGGATCAGGGGGTTGAAATTATTGGGAAATATTTTACAAAGTATAAATTTGATGAGTCCTAGCGCCATCTAGCCTTAGAATGGTTAGAGCTGGTTTGTGAATCCACTGGCACTTCTAGACATGAGTTTGAATCCCACTCAAGCACTCAATTCAGACTTTTTAGGTGATAGCTGTGGCTGGGGAGGGACAGCCACCAAAGTCTGGACAAGTACAAAGGTAATTTCCTCCAGGTTGGTGTGAGCAGCATGGATGCATTCCAGTGAGACTCTGGTTGAAAATATGTTTATACATGTACTTACAATCATTATGTTAAAATGCGTATTTTTTCAACCTCCAGGTTGCAAATCATTCAATAAAGATGTTTATATTTATTTCTACCACACTCTCAAAACGTGCGATTATGGTATTCTGATGATTGTTGGTAAGCATTTAAAAAAAAGAAAAAATCAACATTTGCATTATGCAAGTTAATAAGACAATTTCATGTATCATGATGTTTGATGTGATGGATAATTTCTTCTCATTCCTCACAACCTTGAAACTTTCCAAGTTTCAATGACAAGTGAGAAACTGGAAAGAAATTGTGTAATTGCTTCCCATTTTCAAATGCCTCTTGTTATAAAAGATTGTTGATTAAATACTTATAGAAACTTCTAAGGCTGTACATTGTTAAATGAAGTCCCATCTGATTTTTCTAAAATTCTGTCAGTCATCCTATTGTAGGCAGAAGTTACATGTCAACCAACTAAAGTATCACTAATCAGTATCGCCGAAGTGTTAATGTTAATGTCTTAATGCTACTGGGCCTGAAGCTTATTCAGCTGATATGACCAGCTGCTAGAGGTAAATGTTATGATGAGATGAAAAGGCTATTAGTACATACCATGTAACACATTAACCCCATGGGTGGGGTCTTTCACTTGACTCAGCATAGACAACGATTGCAAGGCAGCTCCAATTTAACACCTCATGCGATCAACATCCAGCTGGGATGTAGCTCATGAAGAAGTAGTGGTTGCCTTTGTCACCAGGCTCTGAACACAGTTATATCTAACTGAAAGAATTACCAAATATACGGGCCTAATTGTGTCTTTAGTTTTCGTTGTATTCTTAAACTTTCTGTGTGAGAATTTCTATCTCAAACTGGACCTAATAGTGCAATAGCTACACAGCAATGGGACTTTGACGAACACATGCATCATCATTAATCCTAGCACGTATCAACATAGAAAAACTATATTTCCTAGATAAATGTCAGAGGATTTCAGGAAAAAAAACTAGCTTGACTTGTTTGACAGGATGCAATTTGGGTTCTGGGCCTGGTTGATGTGGGCTGTCATCCTTGATTCCCCTTCCATCAGTGTGGGATGGACTGGGCATGATGATATGCATTAGCAGGAAATGGGTCTAAATTGTATCTTTGGCCATTGGGATCAAAGGCAGGAGGGCACTGACAAGGGTGAGATTTACTGCGATTTTCGATAAGGCACTCACAACTACTCATACCAACCTCTTCTGTATAAACTATATATATATAACAAAGGTGCCTCGTCTCCTTATGGTAAGGGTGGTAACACTAATTGACGACATATGGCAAAGACCTGAAACTGCAGTGGCCAACACAGTATTGCGCAATACACACTCTCATTATGCAAGCCTGTCTACCTCTCCTATCCCTATGTTTAGACATTGATAACATTCCAGTTAGTACATAGTTAAATATATTACCCACTCTCATGGCTGTCTTATCTTGTTTTAATGTCTCTAAGGTACTCCTATTCATTCACATGGTGTAACCACCAAGACACTAGTTGATAATTGTCATCATCGGGAGGCAACAAGTTGGTGCAAGTCTTTCTTTCATGAAATAATTAACTGGATGAGATGACAGACAATGTCATTTACATTACCAATGATTATGTATGACAGATGTTAACTGAATGTGTCAATGCTGGACCAATGCGGAGTCGATGTGGCATATCAATTGAGCTGAGTCATCTTATTGTTATATAAGGCTTACCATACTCTCATTGCAAGAACTGACTTTAGCTTATGTCCTTGGCTAAGTCTAAAACATACTGACCGCCTGATTTAATTTGATTTGAATGACTTTTGTTTTGCAATAATATGCCATTTGACTTAGGCAAGTTTGCTTGACTCAGGACAGGCGCGACATACAGTAATTTTGCGTCTGCATCCATTAGGAACTTCACAGGACAAAATGCATCATTAATCGTGTTCAGACAAAGGGTCACCTTAGACATTAATGCACTGGGCTACACTGCAAATGGTCCATGTACTTTAGGCTACAACAATGCAGTGAAGATTAACTGAGAATGAACCACATGTGTGCAGCATAACATTGCAGTAAATTATGGTGTAGATAAAACAATACAAATAACTCTGTGTTTGTGGTCTGTGTGGTAGAAACTTTGGTCCTGCTATGATTTTGGATGGGTTTGTGTAGCTGGCATTGTATATCTGCTTGAGTATAATATTATGTGTAATTTTACACATCTATTATTTAGATCCCAGAATTCCCAGATCTAGGTTTACAACTTCGATTTTTTTTCCTCTCACTACTTGATTCTATAAGGACTGCGTTGGATTGTGATGGCAACATGGTGCAAATGCTACTGCTACATTTAGCACTGAAGTCAAGACTCATTAACTGATGCTCATTCACCCTCGAGGCTTAAGAACAGTCATCTGGTGTCAGAGGCAATATGTCAGGAAGGCATGCCATATCTAGGATGATGCCTTCCATAGCATGACATGAAGCCCTCGGATGCTCACATTGGCATTCCCTATTAGTGTATCAGACATGTCATGGAGTTCATATGCAATGCTTTTTCCTGAGGTGATATTGTAAGGAAAAGCAATGTACACATGAAATATTAAATAAGTGACAAGAACAGATACAATATATACTATTTAACTGATAATGAAAAAAGAGATTAGTAACATATCATGCCCTACGAGCACTGTGTAGGGTTAGGAGTTTGGATTAAACTAAAATTAAATTCTACTAAAAAATAATTAGGTTTTTTAATTTCAAAGGGTGATGGGATGTATCCCTTTAAATAAGATGCTTATGAAAGTTTATGTGGAGGTCAGGAGGCTAGTCTCTTGTGGTAGAAAAACACCAAGGGCAGATGAGAAGCGTTGAGTGAGGCACATTTAAAACAGAGCTGTTGATTAAAGTGGAATTTAACCTTTTACTTCACTCCAACCAAAAGCTGGCATTTGAGCACATCGAATGATAAATCACCTAGTTTCCTGTGGTATTCAACTGGTAACACCAAGTAACACTGGAAACTACAAGATATTTGTCATCTTGTTTGCTGGTAATTACAAAGGGTGATGGGATGTATCCCTTTAAATAAGATGCTTATGAAAGTTTATGTGGAGGTCAGGAGGCTAGTCTCTTGTGGTAGAAAAACACCAAGGGCAGATGAGAAGCGTTTAGTGAGGCAAATTTAAAACAGAGCTGTTGATTAAAGTGGAATTTAACAAATTAATGCAGATAAACTGGAATTTGTGAACATAATTCAATCAAATGCTTTAAGAATACCAGCAAAAAAAAAAAATTAAAATCATCCATAGTGTAATGTTTGACATCAGGCAGTCCCCATATCAGTTCAACTCAAGTTAGTGGTATTGCTTTCTACATCTTCTGCTTTTACCACAAGAAACTAATCAGGCCACAGTCTACTATGGATAAGATGATTATGAGAATTTCTTAGATGTTGGGACAGGGGCAGAAATTTTACAATGCATATATTTGATGAGTGTGTGTGTGTGTGTTATTGTTTAACGCCTCATCAGCACCAGAGTGGGCTATGTAGAGGCTCTCTAGGTTAAGATTCATTATCTATATTTGGTAGTAGAAACCAGAAGCATGTAAAAAATCAATAATTGTCTGCATTGGATATCTGGTAAAGAGATATTGTAAGGTAGTAGCTTGAAACAAAGGTCTTCTAATGCGTTGTCAGCAGCAGCTTGTGCAATGCGCACTGTCCTGTTTTAGCCACTGGGGATAGAGGACTTCACCCCAAGTGTTTCCACCCTCACCGCGTGGAGGCCCAGGACCTTCGAGGGCATATATTTGATGAGCCCGTGCACCATGTAGCCTTAGAATAGCTAGAGCTGGTTTGTGAATCCACTGGCACTTCAAGACATGAGTTTGAATCCAACTCCGGCACTATATTGAGACTTGGTAAGTGGTAACTGTGGCCGAGGAAGGACGGCCACCAAAGTCTGGCCAAGTACGGAGGTCATTCCCTCCTGCTTGGTGTGAGCAGCATGGATGCATCCCAGTGAGACTCTGGTTGTTAATATGTTAAGCATCTCCATGTTTCAAATCTGAATTATAGATGTATTCATAAGCATTGTATTAAAATGTGTATTTGATGAACCTCCTGGTTGCAAATCATCTAATAAAGCTATTTTTATTTATTTATACTATGCTCTCAAATGTACAATTATGTAATTCTGATCATAGGTGCTAATAATTTAAACACACGTCAACATCATTTGCATTATGCAAGTTATTAAGACAATTTCATATGTCATGGCGTTTGTTGTGATGGATAATTTCTTCATTCCTCACAACCTTGAAACCTTTCAGTGACAAGTAAAAACTGGAAAGACATTGTACAATTCCTTGGTGATTGATTCCAATTTGCAAAGCCTCTTGTTATAATCTTTTTTTTAAATTCTGACAATCAGCTTATAGTAGGCATAAGTTACATGTCGACTAACTAAAGCATCACTTATCAGTCTTGCCAAAGTGTTAATGTTAATGTCTCAATGCTCCTGGATCTGAAGCTTAGTCAGCTTATATGACCAGCTGCCAGAGGCAGACATAATGATGAGATGATAAGGCTAGGAGATCTCACCATGTTACACATTTACCCCATGGGAGGGGTCTTTCACTTGCCTAAGCATAGACACCGAGAAGAAGACTTCTCAAATTTAATGTCTCATGTGATGGACATCCATCTGGGATGTAGCTTATGAAGAAGTGGTAATTTCTTCATTCACTGGTCACATATTTATGCAATGCCTTGTTGCCAGGCTCTAAACACTGTTATATCAAAATGAAAGAATTACCAAACATAAGGGCCCAATTGTGACTTTAGTTTTCATTGGATACATAAAGTTTCTGTGTGATAATTTTAATCTCAAACTGGACTTAGTACTGCAATAGTTACACAGTAACTTTTAATATATTAACAATACCAGTTAATGGCCTTTTAGTAGACTCAGGGAACATACAAACAAATCATTAATCCTAGCACATGTCAACATAGAAAAAATTTATTTCCTAGATACAAGTCAGAGGATGTCAGCAAAAGAAATAGCTTGACTTGTGTGACAAGAAGCAATTTGGTCTCTTGGCCTGGTTGATGTGGGCTGTCATCCTTGATTCCCCTTCTATGAGTGTGGGATGGACTGGGCATCATGATATGCATTAGCAGGAAATTGGTTGGTCTAAATTGTATCTTTGGCCATTGGGATCAAAGGCAGGAGGGCACTGACAAGGGTGAGTTTCACTGTACTCACACCAGACTCTTTGACGAATGATACATATATAACAAAGGTGCCTCGACTCCCTATGGTCAAGGTGGTGACACTGTGGGTAAAGACCTCAAACTGCAGTGGCCAACACAGCACTGAGCAATACATACTTTGATTACTTAAGCCTGTCTATGTCTCCTATCCCTGTGTATAGACGTTGATAACTTCTCAGTTAGAACGTAATTAAATATAACACTCACTCTCATGGCTGTATTATCTTGTTTTAATGTCTCTAAGGTACTCATATTCATTCACACAGTGTAACCACCAAGACATTGTTATATCTGGAGGCAACAAGTTGGTGCAAGTCTTGTGAACCAACTAACTGGATGAGAGGACAGACAATGCAATATACATTGACAAAGATTATTTATGACAGATGTGAACTGAATGTGTCAATGCTGGACCAATGTGGAGTCGACGTGGCATATTATCTGGGCTGTGTCATTATAATGTAAGATAAAGCTTACCATACTCTCATTGCAAGAAATGACTTTAGCTTCTGTCCTTGGCTAAGTCTGAAATATTACCTGCCTGATTTAATTTGATTTAGCTTTGGTTCATGTTATGCAAAAATTTGTCATTTTACCACTGTTTACTTAGGCAAGTTTGCTTGACCCATGACAGTCTCAACATACGGTCATTTTGTGCATCTGAGGGAAACCTGAGACGGATGTGTATGGTGTTTGCTTCTGTCAGCACACTGCCTCCAGCTGCAGGACCACAGATCAGATGCTGTTTGTGCACCTGCATCCATTAGGAACTTCACAGGACAAAATGCATCATTATTCGTGTTCAGAGAAAGGGTCACCTTAGACATTAATGCACTGGGCTACACTGCAAATGGCCCATGTACTTCAGGTTACAACAAAGCAGTGAAGATTAACTGAGAATGAACCACATGAGTGCAGCATAACATTGCAGTAAATTATGGGATAGATAAACAATAGAAATAACTTCAGTCCAGCTATGATTTATGAGAACAATGTTAACACCTCACTAGAAATTGTACACACAACATTTTTTTTGTGGTATTTAAATGGTAGGGTGACACCCTACCATTTAAATAAGTAAGCTAAACTCTAGATGACGTTATATGAATCAAGGAGACCTTTGGTCAAAAGTTAAGGGAATCACTCAGCCAATGGGAATCCTGGATTCACATGACGTCATCTGGAGTTTAGCTTTAAAGACTACAAAATTTGTTTCCAAGTCAATGAATTAAGCTGTAAAAGAGTGTGTTGGCTGGAAATAAATCACACATTAGAACAATAAAATATATGGCAAAGATTCTAAGTTTTTGTGTGTTTGTCAATCAACAATGGAGCCTGATGATGTTAAAGTCACTTGTCCGTTCCCAGATATGTAGCAGGCGATATCAGATTGGATCAATGTTGGCCAACTTTGGCTGATGCCTAGCCGAAGCTCAACATTTTCAGATGAGGTAATTAGCTTTTATTTTTCACGGCTGACAAAAATAGGTAGTATTAAAAAAAACAGGATAGCAGCTGACAATGTGCATAAAATAAAATGAACGTATCAAGTTAACAAGTCTATACATGGACTACATGAAGCTTAGTCATTGTCAATGAATCTTGCCTTTTTTTAGCAGATGAAAGGACCCAAACAATCATCAATTACGAGGCACAAAACAAAAATTAAGCCAAGATGTTATTACATCTCCGTCAGTAATTAATTTGCTCACTTCTTCTACCTTGAAACTTGGCAAGATTCATTACCAAATTCAACACAATCAGTTTGATAAATTATGCACTAATTGATTGCCTGCTTCAAATGTCAGTGTTGTTGTTGGGATTCTTATCTATTTAATGTGTTAAAATATCTTTGGCCGGTGGCATGGATTTTATTAATGAGGATTTGAAGTATAGTGGTAAATTATATGTGTAATACTCAGTCTAGAATGAATAAATGAATTGAATTGATTTGAGTTGCCATGAGGAAGACCAGATATTTGAAGTTCTATATACCGGCACAATAATCATATGATGACATAATCAACTTCTGGATATAAATTTCTGTAGTAACTGTTATGTTATATGCTCAAGGCTAATTGTGTAGTAAAGGCAGACAGATGTTGGCAAACAAACGCCATTTGCAGATTATGTTGCATCAGCTGATAGCAAGTCTGTGCAAGTCTTCTCAGCAAACAAGACCAAAATGATTGCATTTTAGCGCAGACAAATGTTTTGATTCGCATCACCACTACTTTGTGATTAGTATGCACTGTGTGTCATCAACTCACAGCCGAGTGACCTAATTATGTTCATACAATGTATTTTGCTCGTTTACTCATTTAAAGTTAATTATCAACATCACCTATAGTCGATAGGCTGGCTTATGGGTATTAAAGGTCTAACAATGAAATTACAGAATAATTAGATGTTCATGTGCTGAGAGATCGCAATTCTTGACAAGCAGGCAATATGAAAAATTGCCTTAACTCCAAAAATATGAATCCATTTCTTTTGTATTTTTATGAGAAGATTTCTTAATCTGTACTCAGTCTATTGGCTACATAATCAAACCAATCATTTTGTTTAAATAGGCAAACTAGCGAAGAATGTCCACAATGAGGTCGCTTAGCTTACATGTATACATGGCTTCTCAGTTGTGGATTGGATCATGATGGGACAGAAGCATCTTGTTCTCAATTTCAACCAACAATCATGCACTGACATTATCTTGCCTTTGCCCACAAGCTCTACACAAAGTCCCAATTCCACATTGGGTGATTTAAATTCAGTCTCCAGTTTGTTCTCCACATTGGCCTGTTCTGGTAATTTTTTTATTTACAGAACGAAAACTTCTTACTACAATGATATCTAGGAAATATAGCAGACCGCCATGGGTCCAACCCTCTTTTTGTAAAGGGGGGTTCACACTGTCAAAAATAAGACCTACGTATGACAATTAATGAAAAAATATTTTTACTCTCGCTCAACGTTGTCCATACATGATTCACTCACTGATCATTTCAAGGATACTCAAGTTAATCCGTAGAACACTCCTGGTAGGGCTATATCATCCGTGACCATCCGTGGAGAGGTAAATTTTTTGTTTAATTTACGGACGTTCTATAAGGAAATTTATTATAATAGTGACGTAACCCACTTGAGATTGACTCAGTGAGCATTCTATATATGTTCTACGTACGTCTGTGGCCATCTTTGCCCATCCTTACCCATCCTTGAACCACTCACATGGGCAATCTACGAGTATTCAAGGATGCCTCACGGATACCTCACAGATGACTTATGGATTTTTGATGATGGACGTTCGGCAACAGCATTTGACGAATGTTCGGCGAGCGTTTGATGGACATTCAGCAAGCGTTTGACGGACATCCAACAACCGATTTACGAGTGCCTTATGTACGCTCGTGAAAAGTATTTGTACGTGATTAACAGAGCCACGAGTGAGTAAGTATAGTCAGTGACAGTATTAACGCCGCTTAAATATGCAGCCTTGGCCCTACTATTATTGTAGCCTTGCAGCCTACCCAAGCAGACTGCAAAATTTCCAAATGGAAGCAGATGGACAAAGACTTGCACAAAAAGCATCTGATTAGTGGTCTAGCAGCTGAAGGCAGTGTGTAGACAAGGGAGGGACATGTAGGTTATCAGATTTATATTTGTATGATGTTGGAACAGATTGCTCTACTCATTTATCATATTTATTTATTTATAAAATATATTTATACAGGGTAACATATTCAGTATAAAAACTGTTTTTCAATACGGCCCTGATATTGACATTTAAAGAGTTAAAAATAGAATAATAAAAATAAAGTAATTAAAAGGACTGGTATGCAGTTGATTAGTACAAAACATTGATAAAATAGGCTTTACATTTGGCTTTAAAAACATTAATGTTATCACAACATTTGACATCACTGGGAAGATCGTTCCATATAATGGGACCTCTAACAGTAAAAGCATTGCTGCTAAAAACAGAATTAGTATATGGTATATGTACATCATTTTCATTAAAATTTCTCGTATTGCAACTGGAGACTTCCTTTTGCATAGTGATGTCATCACATAAATAATGGGGAGCCAGCCCATGAATAGATTTAAAAACTAAGACTGACATAAAGTAATCACGTCTCTGTGAAACATTTAAAAAATTCAATCGCCTGACTAGTGTTATCCCTCTGATATTAATAAAATCATAATTGTTACATATGATTCTAGCTGCTCTATTCTGCATATGTTGAATTTATCAATGTTACATTTACTGGTAAAGCCCCACACAGTGATGGCATAATCAATCTTGGTTTGAATAGAGGCTTGGTAAACTTGAATAAGGGATTTATAAGGTACATAACACTTAATTCTTGATAAGATGTATAATTTAGTATTGAGGTCTTTACACAATTTGTTAACATAATCATGCCAAAGTAGGTTTTGATCAATTTTCAAACCCAAATAATCAATAGCATCCACTTTTTGAACAGCATCCTCACCGACACAGATATCAAGGTCACAATCATCCAAACGGTTACGTTTTTGTCTGGTACATACAAGCATGGAATTAGACTTAGAAGCATTGACAACGAGTCGGTTGTTGTCATACCACTCTTTGACACCATTTAGTGAAGACTGCAAATTATTATTGAGCTCAGTAACATTTTCACCAGTACAGTAAATTAAAATATCATCTGCGTATAGATTGCAACAACCTTGCTTAACATGAACATAAATATCGTTAATAAATAGAAGAAATAGGATAGGGCCCAAAATAGACCCTTGAGGGACCCCGATATTAGCATGTTTGACATCAGAGAGATTGTTGTTACAGTAAACCCTATGACCTCTATTAAATAAGTAAGATTCAAACCACTGAACAACATCTGTATTACAACCATATTTACTGAGTTTACCTAACAATATTTTATGATTAATGGTGTCAAAACACTTTTTGATATCAAGGGTACATGTGCCAATAAGAAGACCATCATCAATACATGTAAGCCAGTCATTAAGAACTCTGTGTAAAGAAGTTTGAGTGTTATGCTTCTTAATATAAGCAGACTGGTCTTGAGATATGAATTCATGATCATCTAGGTAACTAATAATCTGAGTATAAACCTCTCTTTCAATAATCTTAGATATATGACCAATGAAACTGATAGGTCTATAATTACCAGCATCATTTTTACAACCTTTACCTTTATAAACAGGTGTGATTCTAGACAATTTCCAGTCATTAATAACTTGACAAGTAGACAGTGAAACGTTACAGAATTTGGTAATTATTGGAGCAATGATATGACGAGAAATGTAAAGAAGTTTGCTGTCAAAACCCAAAACATCCATAGAACTTTCTTGACCAAGTTTGTAAAGATTTTTGTTTACAGATTCTTGTGTGACATATTGAAAATCAAAACAGTAAACAGATACAGAAGTTTTCCAAAACAAACTTTCGTTGTTATCAACAGCTATGTCCGAAACAGTTGACTCACCAATAGTATTAAAGTGATCATTAAGTAATTCAGGTGAGAAATTATCAGGTAGGGGAGTCCTTGCTTTGTTTCCCATTAAACTATTAAGGATCTTCCACATTTTGGAAGGGCTGTTTTTACTTGTTTGAATTGCTTCCTGGTAGTAATGCTTTTTTGGCTGATCTTATGAGGTTAGTCACCTTGTTTCTGACATGTCTATAATCAGTCCATAGATCACCATTAGAAGACTGGACAGCTTTTCTTTTAAGGTAATCACGATTGTACATCAATTTGACAATATCATGAGACATCCAAGGGTTACAACGTATATTTAACCTTCTAGTATGAACAGGAGCGTGTTTATTACTGACACTGACAAATGTACTCTTAAATTTATCCCATTTATCCAACAAGTCTTGATCAGACCACTCAATTTCAGTAATTTCTGCATTATTACTTAGCTCCAGGAGAAAAGCATTTTGATCAAAACTTTTAAAATTACGAAATTTGACTTCATTGTGTCCGTTATCACTGTAATGTTTAGAAACAGCTAACATAGTGTGGACTAAGTAGTGGTCACTGAGAGCAACATCATGTACAACAGTAAGAGTATGTTTGACAGGCATAGTTGACAACATTACATCAAGAAGTGTTGAGGTACTCAAAGTAACCCTAGTGGGTTGCGACACAAGTTGGCTCATACCATATAGAACCTCAATATTGTGAATAGGACTTGAAGTAGCACAATGAGATTTGTAATCATAATTCAAATCACCCATTAAAATAACATCATTGAATTTACCATGAACAGCATCAAGTTGATCAAGAATGGCATCATAATAGTCCCTATTAGCAGATGGCGGCCTATACATCATGCCTAATGCCATCTGAGATTTGCCAGGGAAAATACTGATCCAAACGCTCTCAACATTGTTATCATGGACAGAGATTTCATCAAAAACAATTGAATCTTTTACATAAATAAGAACCCCGCCACCATGACGGGTCCTGTGTTTAAACATAGTTTTGTAACCATAAATGTGAAAATCAAGTTCATCATGACGTTTGACAGAGTGATTTTCAAGATTTTCATCAGCGTATGGGGTAAAGTCAGCATTGGGGGAGCATTCATCAAAATTATGATTGCCGGGGACTTCATGAAATCTGACGTCAACATCAGTAGTGCCATCAGCAGAGACGGAAGTAGGTCTGTAGCGAACGGCACACTCATCTTGGCCATCATCCTACGCATATGTGCAAAACTTTGATTTATGCCCCTCGTACCCACAGTAATTGCAGGTTACGGATTTGCCATGCCTGCAGTTCCTCATGGTGTGGTTACACTCACCGCAGTACCAGCAACGAACATCAGATGAGGAAGGTGCAGGTTGAGCACCGTTTTGGTGGAACCTTTCAGATCGATTCTTGGGTTGGGGTTTGTGTCTGACTTGAATCCACTCAGATTTGTCATCCTTTTCCTGTTTCGATCTTCCTCTGTTCACGGGTTTGGGTTGACTCTCCCTCCAAACATTGCCCTTGAACTTGGCCTTGCACTGAAGTTTCAGGTTCTTGGCCAACCTGTTTGTCCCACTCTTGGATAAGTGGACACCAACATCCTTCAGGTAGCCATCATTCGGAGCCCCATCGGCCAGTTTGAAGGTGGTATCATTATCAACATATGTCACCCCCATATCAGTAGCCAGTGCTGCTATGCAGTTGTTTAACAGCACATTTTGTTGTTGCAGCTTCACACCATCAGTTCTAGGAGGGATACTGGAAATTCGGATGTTTGATCTGAGGCTTACTTTCTCAGCAGCGTGCGTCACCAATTGCTTGTAAGAATCAGCAAATTTCTCAACATCAGTGTCCCCCATGGCACAATCATTTGAGCCCACACAAATAGCAATGCCGTCAAACTGTCCGTCGTTGTCATTCAGACACTGAGCCACTTCAGCAACAGTTGCACTAGGTGTACATTCCACAGTGGTGTTGATCAGCTTGGTATGATCAACACCAGCAAGAAGTGAGTCACCAATCAAAAGGGTCTTCTGATTACCAGGATGAGGGTCATTTGCAACAGGAGTGCATTTCTCAAGATGTGAAGAAAGAGAGGAAATGGACGTCTTCAAAGAGGCATTCTCTTTGAGTAATTCCTCACAATTGGTTCTCGTAGCAAGAGAATTAGTAACCGTCTCATCAAGAGTCTTTTGAATATTGTCATTGCTTTGTTGAAGGGCTTTCATCATTTTAAGGAGTTGCGATACTTGGTCAGTCAGCTGTTTGACATCCGTAGTCAATGACCTGCATGCAGGGCACGGCCATATGGTATGTTGAGAGTCTTTTTTGATGTCAACACATTCATCATGAAACCATACTAAGCATAATGAGCATTGGATCATGTTAATGTCTTTGTTGTTTTTCCTGGCTTTCCTTTCAAACTTGCAGCCAACATTGAGGCAGTAGAGAATAGTGTTGGAGGCCATGTTTGTTGTAGTGTATTACACCTCTTCTTGGATTCCAGGTCAAAAAATTATAATGTCAGGTAATATCACTGAATCATGAATATCACTGAACCATGAAAAGAAAATCAATAATCATGAGTGATAATGAGGTTATTGAAGCTATATCTTACGTTTTTGTGTCCCAAAGTGTCCCAAAATGGAACAGAATCACAAAATATTCTCCAAACAGATTCCTGGTTGATCCAACTCGTTAATGGTGACAAAAAGCGTGATGTAAATTGCTTAAAAGTTAGCAAAATATGTAGAAATAAATCCCACTTCAGATGCACTGCATTAGTGATATGCGCGTTGTATTTGTCATATGTCGTAGCCTTCCAATTGTTGATGTTCATTTTACCATGATTATAGCATGGTCTATGTAAACATGAATATATGCCTACAGGCCTACATGGGATCAATATCAATCATAACCAATATATTTCTTGAATCTTGCTGTATGATGAAGAAAATAAATAAATTATGTTAAAGAAAAGAAATTGCTTACACATTCAGAGTGCTACTACAGCTCTTGCCATCACCTGTGAATGATCATTAAAATTGTAGAGGAAGAACTATTAACCAGACACCTCAAACGGCCACCAGCTATTCCACCTTGGACCTGTCAAAACACAGGACAATTTTCGGTACACCTGCCGTACCCCAAAGCCAATGCATAATGGATTACAGACAACTAAGAAAGTTAAATCTACTGCAGCAGTGTCTTGAGACAGGCGACCACAGAGTGATAGATCTAAATACAGATAAGTCCTAAAACTCAGTAACAGCATATGCATGTACCATCTCAATGGTAAGGCCACTTTGTTGAATCCCAAGGCATATATAGCAGTTTTCTTAATTGTGTGGTTTCACTGTTATATTATTGTACTTATCAAATCCTTGGGTGCATATTGCCTAGTTTTGACGTTTCGTTAAATCAGCATTTCGCAATTTCATTTCAGAATGTAGCTTCGCAATGATATTTGGGTGGGGGAGGGGGGGTTGGGAGGAGGAGTGTTCTTATCAAAACAGTACCCCAGGAATATCATGGGCAAGACCTTTTACTTAACTCTTACAAAAAGCTGGCATTTGAGCAAACCGAATGATTAATCACCTAGTTTCCTGTGGTATTCAACTGGTAACACCAAGTTACACTGCTATCTACAAGTTATTTGTCAGTTTATTTGCTGATTACAGCATGGGATGTATGTTGATAATCCCTTTAAATAAGATGCTAATGAAAGTTTATGTGGTCAGGAAGCTAGTCTCTTGTGGTAGAAAAACACCAAGGGCAGATGTGAAGTGATGGGTGAGGCAAATTTAAAACAGAAATGTTGGTTAAAGTAAAAATTTAACAAGTTAATGGAATTTGTGAACTAAATCCAATGAAATGCCTGTAGTATACTAGCAATAACTAAAAAATATAAAAAATATTATCATCCATTGTGGAATGTTTGGCATCAGGCAGTAACCAAATAAGTTTTAATTCAATTTAGGGGTATTGCTTTCTTACAATTTCTGCTTTTACCACAAGAAACCTATCGGGCTACCATTTACTATGGATGAGACGATTGAGAATTTCTCATATGGTGCGACAGGGGTTGTAATTATTGGGTAATATTTTACAAACCATCTATTTGATGAGGCCCACTGCCATGTAGCCTTAGAACGGTTAGAGCTGGTTTGTGAATCCACTGGCCCTTAATGACATGAGTTTGAATCCCACTTCGAAAAGCAATTCAGATTTTTCAAGTGTTAGCTGTGGCCACCTTAGTCTGGCCAAAACCTTTGTTGGCCAAATATGGAGGTCATTTCCTCCCGCATGGTTTGAGCAGCATGGATGCATTCCAGTGAGTCTCTGCTTGTAATTATGTTAAACATTTCCATGTTTAAATCTGAATTATACGTGTACTCATAATCATTGTGCTAAAATGTGTATTTGTTTAACCTCCAGGTTGCAAATCATCTAACAAAGCTATCTTTTTTATTTCTACCATGCTCTCAAAATGTGTAATTATGGAATTCTGACCATTGTAAGACAATTTTATGCATCATGATGTTTGAATTTCTTCATTCCTCACAACCTTGAAACTTTCCAAGCTTCAATAGCAAGTAGAACTTGGAAAGACATTGTGTAATTCCTTGCTAATTGATTCCCATTTGCAAATGCCTCTTGTTCTAAAATATTGTTGATCAAATGCTTTTAGAAACTTTTAAGCTGTACACTGTCAAATGAAGTCCCATCTGATATTTCTAAAATTCTGTCAATCATTATTGCCAAAGTGTTGATGTTAATGTTTCAGTGCTACTGGGTCTTAGTAAGCTTATATGACCAGCTGCCAGAGGCAGACATAATGATGAGATGATCAGGCTAGGAGTCCAAACATGTTACATATTTACCCCATGGGTGGGGTCTTTCACCTGCCTAAGCATAGACACCGTGAACAAGGCACTCCAATTTAAAGTATCATGTTAACAACATCCAGCTAGGATGTAGCTTATGAAGAAGTGGTGAGTAATTTCTTCATTCACTGGTCACTCTGTTTAAGTTTTTGAAACTAATTTTATTTAGACAATGCATTTTCGCAGGTTCTAAGCACAGTTATATAAAACTGAAAGAATTACCAAACATACGGGCCTAATGTGTTTTGGATACTTAAACTTTCTGTGTGAGAATTTCTATCTCAAACTGGACTTAGTAAAACAATAGGTACACAGTAACTTTAAGTATATCAAGAATACCACTCAACGGGCCTTTTAGTAGACTCAATGAACATATGGATCATCATTAATCCTAGCGCATGTCAACATAGGAAAAATTTATTTCCTAGATACAAGTCAGAGGATGTCAGCAAAAGAAATAGCTTGACTTGTGTGACAAGATGCAATTTGGGCTCTGGGCCTGGTTGATGTGGGCTGTCATCCTTGATTCTACTTCTATCAGTGTGGGATGGACTGGGCATGATGATATGCATTAGCAGAAAAAAGGTTTGTTTACATTGTATCTTTGGCCATTGGTATCAAAGGCAGGAGGGCACTGACAAGGGTGAGTTTCACTGTGATGTTGGACAGGGAGCTCACAACTACTCACACCAGACTCTTTGATGAATGATACATATATGACAAAGGTGCCTCGACTCCCTATGGACAGGGTGGTAACACTGTGGGTAAAGACCTCAAACTGCAGTGGTCAACACAGCACTGAGCAATACATACTTTGATTACTTAAGCCTGTCTACGTCTCCTATCCCTGTGTATAGATGTTGATAACTTCTCATTTAGAACATAATTAAATATAACACTCACTCTCATGGCTGTATTATCTTGTTTTAATGTCTCTAAGGTACTCATATTCATTCACACAGTGTAACCACCAAGACATTGTTATATCTAGAGGCAACAACTCAGTGCAGGTCTTGTGAACCAACTAACTGGATGAGAGGATAGACAATGCAATATACATTGACAAAGATTATTTATGACAGATGTGAACTGAATGTGTCAATGCTGGACCAATGTGGAGTCGATGTGGCATATTATCTGGGCTAAGTCATTATAATGTTAGATAAAGCTTACCATACTCTCATTGCAAGAAATGACTTTAGCTTCCGTCCTTGGCTAAGTCTGAAATATTACCTGCCTGATTTAATTTGAGTTAGCTTTGGTTCATGTTATGCAAAGATTTTTCATTTTATCACTGTTTACTTAGGCAAGTTTGCTTGACCCATGACAGTCTCAACATACAGTCATTTTGTGCATCTGAGGGAAACCTGAGTCGGATGTGTTTGGTGTTTGCTTCTGTCAGCACACTGCCTCCAGCTGCAGGACCCCAGATCAGATGCTGTTTGTGCACCTGCATCCATTAGGTACTTCACAGGACAAAATGCATCATTATTCGTGTTCAGAGAAAGGGTCACCTTAGACATTAATGCACTGGGCTACACTGCAAATGGCCCATGTACTTCAGGCTACAACAAAGTGAAGATTAACTGAGAATGAACCACATGAGTGCAGCATAACATTGCAGTAAATTATGGGATAGATAAAACAATACAAATAACTCTGTGTTTTTGGTCTGTGTGGTCCAGTTGTGATTAATGAGAACAATGTTAACATCTCACTAGAAATTGTACACACAACGTTATTTGTGTGGTATACATATGGTAGGGTGACAGGACTTTTCAATATTGACAAGCAACATTGTCTTACAGCTTAATTCATAGACTTGGAAACTGCACTCCAAAGGACGTCATGTGAATGCAGCACCCTCATTGGTTGAGGGATTGCTTTAACCAATGCTGCAGTTTAGTTTTCACGGCTGTAATGAATAATACTAATTCAAATTCTATGCAGAAGTGGGAAGTGGCAGAGCTAACACAAGTCCCTTAAGATACTGTTACAGTGTAATGCAGCTATCTGTGTTCTCTAGTGGAAGCAGCTTGTCTTCTAAACTCTAGAGCTTCTTTCACAACCCGCGTGTCTTACTATGGGAATTCCAAAACAGTATTTGTACTCTGTGCAGTTGTTTATCATCTTCTTGACCAGAGAGAATTACTCATACATCACAGACAGCCTTATGACAGTCTAAAGGTTGGCATCATTCTCATGCATATTGTAACATGCTAAGATTACTAAAGTACTTGCTGCAATTCAAATCAGTCTCCTGTGTATGAGATAAACATGCATATGTTAGGTGCCAATAATACAAGTCTATATCGTCTACTGTTGTGTTTAGTAACTTTTTCAAAGGTCCTTTGTTTGTTTTTGATCAGTTTAAACTGCATGCTTATTTATGTCTCACTAATACTGTGATAAGACAATAAAACTTTAATAAACATACTTTAAATTTCATCATTTGGTCTGCTGATAGTTCTTCCAAACTAAATTGTCAGCCTGCCTGGTCACAACTGGTCTGATCTGGTCAAGTCAACTGTTGATCTCTGTCTTACAGTCAAATTCATCGACTTATAAAGCAATCTCAGAGAATTGGAAGCTAAGCTCCAGATGACTTTATGTGAATCAAGGAGTCCCATTGGTCAAAAGTTAAGGGAATCACTCAGCCAATGGGAATCCTGGATTCACATGACGTCATCTGGAGTTTAGCTTCGAAGACTACAAGATTTGTTTCCAAGTCAATGAATTAGGTTGTAAAAGAGTGTGTTGGCTGGAAATAAATCACACATTAGAACATATAGCAAAGAGTCTAGGTTTTTTGGTGTAGGTCAGTGAACTATGGAGCCTGATGATGTTGAAGTCACTTGCCCATTCCGAGATAAGTAGCAGGCCATATTGGATTAGACCAATGTTTGCCCACTTTGGCTGATGCCTAGCTGAAGCTGAACATTTTCATATGGGGTAATTGGCATTCATTTTTAGTGTGAAATCTTTGGTAGCCACTTCTTATTTTTCACTGCTTACAAATATAGGTATGTAGTATTAAAAAAACAGGATTGCATCTGACACAGTTCATAAAATAAAATGAACGTATCAAGTTAGCTAGACTATACATGGACTACATTAAGTTTAGTCAATGAATCTTTTCTACTTTTCAGCAGATGAAAGGAACCAAAAATGCATCAGTTACAACAAACACAAAACAACAAATTCAGCCAAGATATTATTACATCTCCGTGCGTAATTAATCATATGCTCACTTCTTCTACCCTAAAACTTGACAAGATTCATTTACAAGTTCAACACAATCAGTTTGATTAATTATCCACTAATTGATTGCCTGCTTCAAATGTTGGTGTGGTTGTTGCAGTTTTTATCTATTTAATGAGTTATAAGATCTTTGACAGGTGGCATTACAATTTATTAATGAGGTTAGAAGTATAGGTGAAAAGTACTTGTGTAACATACTCAGTCCAGAATGAAATAAATAAATTGTTATTTTCAATAGGCTGGCTTATGGGTATGAGAGGTCTAACAATGAAATTACAGAATGATTAGATGTTCATGTGCTGAGCTAACGCAATTCTTGACAAGCAGGCAATTCAGAAAAACTGCCTTAGCTAAAAAAAAATATAAATCCGTTTCTCTTAAATTTTTAAGAGAAGATTTCTCAAGTTTTTACTCAGTCTATCGGCTCTATATTTAAACCAATCATTTTGCCTAACTAGGAAAACTAGCGAAGAATGTCCACAATGAGGTCTCTTAGCTTATAGGTGATGACACACAGTGTATAGGTAGCAATGAAGATGGATGATACATAAGGAGAACCATCAGTTATATGTGTGTCAAATATTCGTGATTGATGTTATTTCTACTGTTGAGAAATGCACCAAGGAGTGAAAAGTAGGCTTTCTTGGAGGCTTATTTTTTTCCATGGAGGCTCCTACTACAGAATATTTCTGAAGCACCTTAAAACATGAAGAAAGGATATTTACAAATGGAAGATAAGGTTGTCCCATTCAAAAAACTCTCTCTCTCTTTGTGTCACTTCTCAACAAGACTTACTATAATAATAATAGCTGTATATTGATTTTGATTTTCAGCAACATAATGTACCGCTGCGTTTTTCATTAAAATTGAAAATATGGACTCATTTTGGGATAAGACAGGCTAACCGTGAAGCAAGAAGTTCTGATATCTTTAGATGCCATGCAAAACTCCCGATTGTTCTTTAAGTTTTTTGGAGTGTAAGATCACTAAGTTCTTGGCTTCTCAGTTGTGGATTGGATCATGATGGGACAGAAGCATCTTGTTCTCAATTTCAACCAACAGTCATGCGCTGGCACTATCTTGACTTAACCCACAAGCTCCACACAAAGTCCCAATTCCACGTTGAATGATTTAAATTCACTCTCAAATTCATTCTTCACTTGCCTTTGAATATATACAGAATATAAACAGACTGCAAAACTTCATAATGGATACAGAAGGACAAACACCTGCACAAAAAGCATCTGATTAGTGGTCTAGCAGCTGAGGGCAGTATAGACAAGGGAGGGACATACAGGTTATTAAGATTTGCATGATGTTGCAACAGAATGCCCATTTATTTGATGTTGTAGCCTTCCAATTGTTGCTGTCCATTTCAGCATGATTATAGGTCTATGTAAACATGAATATAGGCATACGGAATACACAATCATAACCAATGTATTTCTTAATCTTGCTGCCATATATCAATTATCATATATAATCGATTATTTTTACTGAGAATAACGCAGATCAAACACTGAAAGTTGATATATCGTAGAAAGCAGCCAAACCATTCAAAGGACTTTAGAAAGAGATCTTGATAAGTGTAAACATGATTATCAAGCTGTTGGTCTTGCTTAAAACTTATGTGATGCAAAACTAAATTTGGATGGGTTGGTGTAGATGGCATTGTATATCTGCTTGAGTATAATATTATGTGTAATTTTACACATTGTCTTCTATTTAGATCCCAGAATTCCCAGATGTAGGTTTACAAGTTGGATTTTTTTCTCACTTCTGTATTTTATAAGGACTGTGTTGGTCTGTGATGGCAACATGGTGCAAATGCTACAGCTAGTTTTAGCACTGAAGTCAAGACTGTCATTAATTGCTGCTCCCCTGGGCTCATTTTGCCTCAAGGCCTAAGAACAGTCCTCTGGTGTCAGAGGCAATATGTCAGGAAGGCATGCCGTATCTAGGATGATGCCTTCCATAGCATGACATGAAACCCTCGGATGCTCACATTGGCATTCCCTATTAGTGTATCAGACATGTCATGGAGTTCATATGCAATGCTTTTTCCTGAGGTGACATTGTCAGAAAAAGCAATGTAGACATGAAATATTAAATAAGTGACAAGAACAGATACAGTATGTACTATTTAACTGATAATGAAAAAAGAAATAGCAACATATCATGCCCTACAAGCACTGTGTAGGGTTGGGAGTTTGGATTAAACTAAAATAAAATAAAATTTTTACCACATTGAAAACTGCATTCATTCCTGACTGACGTGCAAAACAGTTAAGATATTACATTAAAGGTTTGCAAAAATTTTAAATGTATGATGGTAAAGTAAAGAAATTGCTGACACATTCAGAATGCTACTACAGCTCTTACCATCACCTGTGAAAGATCATTTAAATTGTAGAGGAAGAACTATTAACCAGACACATCAAACGGCCACCAGCTATTGCACCTTGGACCTGTCAAATCACAGGATACCAGTACACCGGCCGAACCCCAGAGCCAATGCATAATGTATTACAGACAACTAAGAAAGTTAAATATCCTGCACCAGTGTCTGAGACAGGCAAACACTGAGTGATAGATCTAAATACAGAGAAGTCCTAATACTCAGTATTAGCATATGCATGTACCGTAAGGCCACTTTGTTGAATCCTAAGGCATAGACTACAGCGTAAACAATTTTTGGAATGCACAAATGTACATTACCTCAGTATATATCATACTTTAGTGATGCCTTGGAGTTGTCTTAAAATTGTGTGGTTTCACTGTAATATTATTGTACATATAAATCCTCAGTTGGAAAGTTTCTGGTTTTGACATTTCAGTGCAGTGTGAGACATGTGAGGGTGGACGATAATTTTGTTTCAGAATTTGTGTAGCTTCTCAATGACATTTGGGTGAGGGAGGGGGATGTGGAGGATCCTTATCAAAACAGTACTCTAGGAACCCCATGGGCAAGACCTTTTACTTAACTCTAACCAAAAGCTGGCATTTGAGCACATCGAATGATAAATCACCTAGTTTCCTGTGGTATTCAATTGGTAACACCAAGTTACATTGGAAATTACATGATGGGATGTATCTCTTTAAATAAAATGCCTTTGAAAGTTGATGTGGAGGTCAGGAGGCTAGTCTCTTATGTTAGAAAAACACCAAGGACAGATGAGAATTGTTTAGTGAGGCCAATTTTGGACAGAACTTCTGTTGGTTAAGATGGAATTTAACAAGTTACTGCTGATAAACTGGAATTTGTGAACATAATTCAATCAAATGCCTTAAGAATACCAGCAAAAAAAAATTTAAATCATCCATAGTGTAATGTTTGACATCAGGCAGTTCCCATATCAGTTTCAACTCAAGTTAGTGGTATTGCTTTCCACAATTTCTGCTTTTACCACAAGAAACTAATCAGGCCACAGTCTACTATGGATGAGATGATTATGAGAATTTCTTAGATAGCCTTAGAATAGTTAGAGCTGGTTTGTGAATCCACTGGCACTTCAAGACATGAGTTTGACTCCAACTCCGGCACTCAATTGAGACTTTGGTAACTTGACGGCCACCGAAATCTGGCCAAGTACAGAGGTCATTGACTCCTGCCTGGTGTGAGCAGCATGGATGCATCCCAGTGACGTGTCGACTAACTAAAGCATCACTAATCAGTCTTGCCAAAGTGTTAATGTTAATGTCTTAATGCTACTGGATCTGAAACATAGTCAGCTTATATGACCAGCTGCCAGAGGCAGACATAATGATGAGATGCAAAGGCTAGGAGACCTCGCCATGTTACACATTTGCCCCTTGGGAGGGGTCTTTCACTTGCCTAAGCATAGACACTGAGAAGAAGGCTTCTCAAATTTAAATCTCATGTGATGGACATCCGTCTGGGATGTAGCTTATGAAGAAGTGGTAATTTCTTCATTCACTGGTCACATATTTATGAAATGCCTTGTTGCCAGGATCTAAACACTGTTATATCAAAATGAAAGAATTACCAAACATAAAGGCCCAACTGTGACTTTAGTTTTCATTGGATACATAAAGTTTCTGTGTGAGAATTTTAATCTCAAACTGGACTTAGTACTGCAATAGTTACACAGTAACTTTTAATATATTAACAATACCAGTTAATGGGCCTTTTAGTAGACTCAGGGAACATACAAAAAATCATTAATCCTAGCACATGTCAACATAGAAAAAATAAATTTCCTAGATACAAGTCAGAGGATGTTAGGAGAAAAAAAAGATAGCTTGACTTGTGTGACAAGAAGCAATTTGGGCTCTGGGCCTGGTTGATGTGGGCTGTCATCCTTGATTCCCTTCTATAAGTGTGGGATGGGCTGTGCATGATGATATGTTTTAGCAAGGAAAGGGTTGGTCTAAATAGTGTCTTTGGCCATTTGGGATCAAAGGCAACAGGGCACTGACAAAGGTGAGTTTCGCTGTGATTTTGAATAGGGCACTCACAACTACTCTTACCAGACTCTTCTAGGAATGATGCATATATAACAAAGGTGCCTGAACTCCTCATGGTAAGGGTGGTAACACTGTGGGCGAAGACCTCAACTATAGTGACCAACACAGCACTGAGCAATACAGACTCTGATTGCCTTAGCCCCGGGGACCCATGCACGAGCATGGGTCATGGTTCATCCCATTGGAAACCTTGAGATTCTGAAGACAGGGCTTGGGAGAATTAGAATAACTCTGTTACCTTGTTACTTTGGCTAACAGCTGTTACACACTTTGATAAAAGACAAAATTACCTGCTGATAGCACACACAATTATTTAGCAACGCCATGCGTAAAAACATAAAAGTATCAAATGAAGTCAAGTGAAGAGGATTTTTTCTTATTCATGGGATGCATGGTCATGAAAGGCTGCATCTTATTGGCCAATAAAGTGAAAGTTGTGGCTTTGTTTGCATAGATGATGATGTCACACAGCAATGATGTCATCAGCTTCTTGCTAACAAGACTTTTTTTGCGACATCATGATAAGAATTGATTACCAGCCACTAAAAAGTAGTTTTTCTTCAATGACTTTTCTTGAATGACTCAAATATAGTTCTATCAGAAGTAAAACATCTAAGGACTAATCCCGCAGACTTTCGTTGCTCAACTTGCAATGGGGTCTCTGTCAGACAATTTCTCCTGAAGGTAAGTAAGAATCTCAAGGTTTCTCAATGGGATGACTCATGACCCCTGTGCTAACACACAGAGGTCTTCAGGGCTAGATTACCTAACCTGTCTACCTCTCCTATTCATTCATATAGTGGAACCACCAAAACCCTAGTCGATATTGTTACATCTGTGGGTAACAGGTCAGTTGCAAGTCTTTCTTTAATAAATTAATTAATTGGATGAGATAAAAGGCAATGTCATTTACATTAACAATGATTATGTATGACAGATGTGAACTGAATGTGCCAATGCTGGACCAATGTGGAGTTGATGTGGCATATTATCTGGGCTGAGTCATTTTAATGTAAGATAAAGCTTACCGTACTCTCATTGCAAGAACTGACTTTAGCTTGTGTCCTTGGCTAAGTCTGAACATATTAACTGCCTGAGTAAATTTGAGTTAGCTTTGGTTTGTGTTATGCAAAAATTTGCCACTTTACCACTGTTTACTTAGGCAAGTTTGCTTGACTCATGACAGTCTCGACATACGGTCATTTTAGGCATCTGAGGGAAACCTGAGTCGGATATGTTTGGTGTTTGCTTCTGTCAGCATACTGCCTCCAGCTGCAAGACCACAAATCAGATGCTTTTTGTGCAGGTCTTTGTTCATCTGCATCCATTAGTAACTTCACAGGACAAAATGCATCATTAATCGTGCTCAGACAAAGGTTCACCTTAGACATTAATGCACTGTGCTACACTGCAAATGGCCCAATGGCATGTACTTCAGGGTACAACAAAGCAGTGAAGATTAACTGGAAATGAACCACATGTGTGTAGCTTAACATTGCAGTAAATTATGGAATAGATAAAACAATGGAAATAACTATGTTTTTGGTCTGTGTGGTAGAATCTTTGGTCCAGCTATGATTTATGAGAATAATGTTAACATGTCACTAGAAATTGTACACACGTTAATTGTGTGGTATTTGAATGGTAGGGTGACAGAATTTTTCAATATTGACAAGCAACATTGTCTTACAACTGAATTCCTAGACTTGGAAACTGCACTCCAAAGGACGTCATGTGAATGCAGGACTCTCTTCAATTGAGGGATTGTTTTACCAATGGGATTTCTGAACTTACGTGATGTCATCTGCAGTTTAGTTTTCATGGCTGTAATGAATAATACTAATTCAAATTTTATGCAAAACTGGGAAGAGGCAGAGCTAACTCAAGTCCCTTATGATGCTGTTACAGTGTAATGCGATTACATCAGCTATTTGTGTTCTCTAGAGGAAGCAGCTTGTCTTCTGCACTCTACAGCTTCCTTCACAACCCGCATGTCTTTCTTTGGGAATTCTAAAACAGTATTTGTACTCTGTGCAGTTGTTTATCATCTTCTTGACCAGAGAGAATTACTCTTACATCAGAGACAGCCTTATGACAGTCTAAAGGTTGGCATCATTCTCATGCATATTGTAACATGCTACGATTACTGAAGTACTTGCAACAATTCAAATCAGTCTCCTGTGTATGAGATAAACATGCAAATGTTAGGTGCCAATAATACAAGTCTATATCGTCTACTGTTGTGCTTATTCACATTTTTAAAGGTCCTTTGTTTGTTTTTTGATCAGTTTAAACTGCATGATAATTAATGTTTCACTAATCCTGTAATAATACAATACAACTTTAATAAACATACTTTAAATTTTGATCAGTAGGTCTGCTCAATAGTTCTTCCAAACCAAACCTAGAGTGGCAGCCTGGCTGGTCATAACTGGTTCACCTTACCCAGCCTCATTGCAAAATTTGATTGGGTCAAGTCATCTGTTGATCTCTGCCTTACAGTCAAATTCATCGACTTGTAAAGCAATGTCAGAGACTTAAAAGCTAAGCTCCAGATGATGTTATGTGAATCACGGAGTCCCATTGGTCAAAAGTTAAGAGCATCACTCACCCAATAGGAATCCCGGATTCACAATGACATCATCTGGAGTTTATCTTCAAAGATTACAAGATTTGTTTCCAAGTCAATGAATTAAGCTGTGAAAGAGTGTGTTGGCTGGAAGTAAATCACACATTAGATCAATAAAATATATAATAGCAAAGATTCCAAGTTTTTGAGTGTTGATCAATGAACTATGGAGTCTGATGATGTTAAAGTCACTTGCCAATTCCCAGATACGTAGCAGGCCATTTATCTATTTAATGAGTTATGAGATCTTTAGCCGGTGGTATTGCATTTTATTAATGAGGTTTGAAGACTAATTAGTATAGATGTGAATTACCTGTGTTATGCTCAGTCTAGAATGAAATAAATGAATTCAAATTGAATTGAGTTGCCATGTGGAAGTCTAGAACATTGAAGTTCTATAGACTGGCACAATAATCATATGTGACATGATCAACCTCTGAATGCAAATTTCTGTAGTTATGTTAAAACAAGAACAAAAGGATTGCATTTTAGCGCAGACAAATGTTTTGATTAGCATCACCACTACTTTGTGATATGTATGCCCTGTGTGTCTGTCATCAACTCACAGCTGAGTGACCTAATTATGTACATACCATGTATTTTGCTCGTTTACTCATTGAAAGTTGTAGGTATTAAAGGTCTAACAATGAAATTACAGAATAAATAGATATTCATGTGCTGAGATATCGCAATTATTGACAAGCAGCATTCAGAAAAATTGCCTTAACTCAAAAAATATGAATCTATTTCTTTTGTATTTTTATGAGAAGATTTCTTAATCTGTACTCAGTCTATTGGCTACATAGTCAAACCAATCATCTTGTTTAAATAGGCAAACTAGCGAAGAATGTCCACAATAATGTCGCTTAGTTTACATGTATAGATGATGACACACAGTGTATAGGTAGCAATGAAGATGGATGATACATAAGGAGAACCATCAGTTATATGGGTTTCAAATATTGGTTTTTGATGTTATTTCTATTGTTCGGAAAAGCACCAAGGAGTGACAAGTAGGCTTTCTTGGAAGCTTATCTTTTTCCATGGTGGCTATTACCACAGAATATTTCCGAAGCACCTTAAACCATGAAGAAAGGATATTCACAAATGGAGTAAAAGGTTGTCCCATTCAAAAATCGTTCACTTTGAGACCATGAACAAGACTTACTATAATAATAATAGCTGTACATATATTTTTTTTCAGCAACATAATGCATCGTCACAGCCGCTGTTTACATTAACATTGAAAATATGGACCAAATACGCTACAACAATCAGGTATCTCTCATTCTCTCATTTTCACCAAACAACCTCTTCGGTAGGACAGGCTAACCATGAAGCATAACGTTCTGATATCTTTGCGTGCCAAGCAAAACTCCCCATTGTTCTTTGGTTTTTTTGGAGTGTAGTTCTTGGCTTCTCAGTTGTGGATTGGATCATGTTCCCAATTCCACATTGGGTGATTTAAATTCACTCTCCAGTTTGTTCTCCACATGCATTTGCTATATTGAACATTAGGAAAAGACTAGAAAACCTTGTTCATTCGGCAAGTGGAAGTGGAATTATAAATATAATAGTTGTAATTTGCCTCAAGTTGCCAGTAAAGGCCTACTAGCCATTGAAAAAAAAGATGACTTTAATGTAACAAGTGAAAATATAGTTGATGCGCAGCCATGCCAGTTCCCATATGTATTAAAGGCAGCAATACATTGTTCTGTTCTGGTAATTTTTTTATTTTACAGAACGAAAACTTCTTCCTACAATGATATCTAGGAAATATAGCAGACCATCATGGGTCCAACCCTCTTTTTGTAAAAGGGGGGTTTACACTGTCAACCCTACGTATGACCACGAATGAAAAAATATTTTTACTCTCGCTCATCATTATCCATACATTATTCACTCACCGATCGTTTCAAGGATACTCAAGCTAATCTAGCGCTAAATCATCCGTGACCATCCGTGGAGACGGAAATTAAAAAAAAAATGTACGGACGTTCTATAAGTAATTGTTTATACTAGTGACGTAACTCACTTGAGATTGACTCGGTCTACGTACGTCTGTGGCCATTTTTGCCCATCCTTACCCATCCTTGAACCACTCGCATGGGCAATCTACGAGTGCCTCAAGGATGCCTCACAGATACCTCACAGATGACTTATGGATGTTTGATGATGGACGTTTGGCAACAGCGTTTGACGGATGTTCGGCGAGCGTTTGATGAGATTCAGCACGCGTTTGACGGACATCCGACAAGCGATTTACGAGTGCCTTACGTACGCTCGTGGAAAGTATTTATGCGTGATTAACAGAGCCATGAGAGAGTAAGTATAGTCCGTGACAGTATTAATGCCGCTTAAATATGCAACCTTGGCCCCTACTATTATTGTATTCTTGCAGCCTACCCAAGCAGGCTGCAAAAATTCCTAATGAATGCAGATGGACAAAAACCTGCACAAAAAGCATCTGATTAGTGGTCTAGCAGCTGAAGGCAGTGTGTATACAAGGGAGGGACATGTAGTTTATCAGATTTATATATGTATGATGTTGGAACAGATTGCTCTACTCATTTATCATATATCGTAGCCTTCCAATTGTTGGTGTTCACTTTACCATGATTATAGCATGGTCTATGTAAACATGAATATATGCCTACAGGCCTACATGGGATCAATATCAATCATAACCAATATATTTCTTGAATCTTGCTGCAATATACCATATATAATATATGATGGGTTGCTTTACTGAGAATAATGCAGATAGAGAACACTGAAAGTTGATATATAATACAAAGCAGCCAAACCATTAAAATGAATATTGAAAGAATTCTCGATCAGCGAAAATATGTTGCTCCTGTTTAAAACGTAGCTGAAGCAAAACTAAATTTGGATGGGTTGGTGTAGCTGGCATTGCAAAACTGATTGAGTTGATGTGTCATTTTATACATTGTCTTCTTTTAGATCCCAGACTTTCAAAATGTTTTTTTTCATTCCCTGTATATTCAAACTTCAGTATTTTAAAAGGACTCTATTGGACTGTGATGGCAACATGGTAAAAATGCTGCTGCTATTTTTAGCAGTGAAGTCAAGACTGTCATTAGCTGCTGCTCCCCTGGGATCATGCCCTCAAGGCTTAAGAACAGTCCTCTGGTGTCAGAGGCAATATGTCAGGAAGGCATGACATATCTAGGATGATTCCTTCCATAGCATGACATGAAGCCCTCGAATGCTCACATTGGCATTCCCTATAAGTGTATCAGACATGTCATGGAGTTTATATGCAATGCTTTTCCCTGAGGTGATATTGTTAGAAAAGGCAATGTACAGATGAAATATTAAAAAGTGACAAGGACAGATAGAGAATATACTATTTAACTAATAATACAAAAAGATTTGCAAACTATGCTAAAAAAACCAGTCCTATGCTGTGTTTTTAGTACATCGAAGACTGCATTCAAACTGACTGACGTGCAAAGGATTTGAAATATTACATTCAATGTTTGTAAAAATTTTAAATATATGATGGTAAAGAAAAGAAATTGCTTGCACATTCAGAGTGCTACTACAGCTCTTGCCATCACCTGCGAAATATCATTAAAATTGTAGAGGAAGAACTATTAACCAGACACCTCAAACGGCCACCAGCTATTCCACCTTGGACCTGTCAAAACACAGGACAATTTTCAGTACACCTGCCGTACCCCAAAGCCAATGCATAATGGATTACAGACAACTAGGAAAGTTAAATCTACTGCAGCAGTGCCTTGAGACAGGCGACCACAGAGTGATAGATCTAAATACAGATAAGTCCTAAACTCAGTATTAGCATATGCATGTACCATCTCAATGGTAGGGCCACTTTGTTGAATCCCAAGGCATATATTTCTTAATTGTTTGGTTTCACTGTAATATTATTGTACTTATCAACTCCTTGGGTGCAAATTGCCTAGTTATGACGTTTCGTTAAATCAGCATTTCGCAATTTCATTTCAGAATGTAGCTTCTCAATGACATTTGGGTGGGGGGGAGGAGGAGGAGGAGTGTTCTGATCAAAACAGTACCCCAGGAACCCCCTGGGCAAGACCTTTTATTTAACTCTAACCAAAAGCTGGCATTTGAGCAAACCGAATGATACATTACTTAGGTTCCTGTGGTATTCTACTGGTAACACCAAGTTAAACTGCTATCTAAAGTTATTTGTCAGCTTATTTGCTGTTAATTACAAAGGGTTATGGGATGTATGATGATAATCCCTTTAAATAAGATGCTAATGAAAGTTTATGTGGAGGTCAAGAGGCTAGTCTCTTGTGGTAGAAAAACACCAAGGACAGATGGAGAAGTGTTGGGTGAGACAAATTTAAAACAGAGCTGTTGGTTTAAGTAAAAATTTAACAAGTTAATGCAGATCAACTGGAATTTGTGAACTGAATCCAATGAAATGCCTGTAGTATATATTATCATCCATTGTGTAATGTTTGGCATCAGGCAATAACCAAATAAGTTTTAACTCAATTTAGAGGTATTGCTTTCTCACAATTTCTGCTTTTACCACAAGAAACTGGGCTACCATTTACTATGGATGAGACAATTGAGAATTTCTCATATGGTGCAACAGGGGTTGTAATTATTGGCTAATATTTTTACAAAGCATCTATTTTATGAGGCCCACTGCCATGTAGCCTTAGAACGGTTAGAGCTGGTTTGTGAATCCACTGGCCCTTCATGACATGAGTTTGAATCCCACTCCGAAAAGCAATTCAGACTTTTCAAGTGTTAGCTGTGGTCACCTTAGTCTGGCCAAAACCTTTGTCTGGCCAAATACCGAGGTCATTTCCTCCTGCATGGCTTGAGCAACATGGATGCATTCCAGTGAGACTCTGCTTGTAATTATGTTTAATATTTCCATGTTTAAATCTGAGTTATACATGTACTCATAATCATTGTGTTAAAATATGTATTTGTTCAACCTCAGGTTGCAAATCATCTAACAAAGCTATTTTTATTTATTTCTACCAGGCTCTCAAAATTTGTCATTATGGAATTCTGCCCATTGTTACAAGGAATTTAACAAACATCAAAATTTGCATTATGCAAGCTATTAAGACAATTTTATGCATCATGACGTTTGAATTTCTTCATTCCTCACAACCTTGAAACTTTCCAAGCTTCAATTACAAATACAACTTGGAAAGACATCACGTAATTCCTTGCTAATTGATTCCCATTTGCAAATGCCTCTTGTTATAAAGATTGTTGATCAAGTGCTTTTAGAAACTTTTAGGCTGTACATTGTCAAATGAAGTCCCATCTGATAGTTCTAAAATTCTGTCAATCATTATTGCCAAAGATAGTTCTAAAATTCTGTCAATCATTATTGCCAAAGTGTTAATTTTAATGTTTCAGTGCTACTGGGTCTGAAGCTTAGTCAGCTTATATGACCAGCTGCCATAATGATGAGATGATCAGACTATAGGTCAAACATGTTACATATTTACCCAACGGGTGGGTCTTTCACTTGCCTAAGCATATACACCGTGAACAAGGCACACTAATTTAACGTCTCATGTTATCAACATCCAGCTAGGATGAAGCTTATGAAGAAGTGGTGAGTAATTTCTTCATTCGCTGTATTTAGACAGTGCATGGCCGCCAAGTTCTTACTAAACATATGGGCCTAATGTGTTTTGGATACTTAAACTTTCTGTGTGAGAATTTCTATCTCAAACTGGACTTAGTAAAAAACAATAGCTACACAGTAACTTTAAGTATATCAACAATACCACTCAACAGGCCTTTTAGTAGAATCGATGAACATATGAACCATCATTAATCCTAGCGCATGTCAACATAGGAAAAATTTATTTCCTAGATACAAGTCAGAGGATGTCAGCAAAAGAAATAGTTGACTTGTGTGACAAGAAGCAATTTGGTCTCTGGGCCTGGGTGATGTGGGCTGTCATCCTTGATTCCCCTTCTATGAGTGTGGGATGGACTGGGCATGATGATATGCATTAGCAGGAAATGGGTTAGTCTAAATTGTATCTATGGCCATTGGTATCAAAGGCAGGAGGGCACTGACAAGGGTGAGTTTTACTATGATATTGGATAGGGCACTCACAACTACTCATACCAGACTCATTCACGAATGATACTATGATCAGGTTGGTAACACTGTGGGTGAAGACCTCAAATTGCAGTGGCCAACACAGCACTGAGCAATACATACTTTGATTACTTAAGCCTGTCTACGTCTCCTATTACTGTGTATAGATGTAGATAACTTCTCAGTTAGAATGTAATTAAATATAATACTCACTCTCTTGGCTGTCTTATCTTGTTTTAAGGTGTAACCACCAAGAAACTGGTAGACAGTGAGGGCAACAAGTCAGCACAAGTCTTTCTTTGATGAATTAATTAACTAGATGACAGACAATGTCATTTACTTTAACAATGATTATGTATGACAGATGTGAACTGAATGTTTCAATGCTGGACCAATGTGGAGTCGATGTAGCATATCATCTGGGATGAGTCATCTTATTGTAATATAAGGATTACCATACTCTCATTGCAAGAACTGACTTTAGCTTATATTTGATTTAGCTTTTGTTCGAGTTAATGGTATGCAATAATATGCCATTTGACTTAGGCAAGTTCGCTCGACTCATGACAGGCGCGACATACAGTAATTTTGTGCATCTGTGGCAAAACTGAGTCGGATGTGTTTGGTGTTTGCTTCTGTCAGCACACTGCCTCCAGCTGCAGGACCACAAATCAGATGCTTTTTGTGCAGGTCTTTGTCCATCTGCATCCATTAGGAACTTCACAGGACAAAAGGCATCATTAATCGTGTTCAGAGAAAGGGTCACCTTAGACTGGGCTACACTGCAAATGGCTCATGTACTTCAGGCTACAACAAAGCAGTGAAGATTAACTGGGAATGAACCACATGTGTGCAGCATAACGTTGCAGTAAATTATGGGATAGATAAAACAATACAAATAACTCTGTGTTCGTGGTCTGTGTGGTAGAATCTTCAGTCCAACTATGATTTATGAGAACAATGTTAACACCTCACTAGAAATTTTACACACAACATTATTTGTGTGGTATGTAAATGGTAGGGTGACATGAGTTTTCAATATTGACAAGCAACATTGTCTTACAGCTCAATTCATAGACGGAAACTGCACTCCAAAGGACGTCATGTGAATTGGGAATTCCGAAACAATATTTATTCTATGCGCAGTTGCTTATCTTCTTTACCAGAGCATTGCTCATACATCACAGACAGCCTTATGACAGTCTAAAGATTGATATCATTCTTTTGCATATTGTAGTACTTGCTGCAATTGAAATCAGTCTTCTGTGTAGGAGATAAATATGCATATTTTAGGTGCCAATAATACAAGTCTATATCTTCTACTGTTGTGGTTATTCACTTTTTTAAAGCTCCTTTTTTTGTTTTTGATCAGTTTAAGCTGCATGATTATTTATGTCTCACTAAGACTGTGATAAGACAATAAAACTTTAATAAACATACTTTACATTTCATCAGTAGGTCTGCTCGATAGTTCTTCCAAACTAAAACGAGAGCAATCTCAGGGACTTGGAAGCTAAGCTCTAGATGACGGTATGTGAATCAAGGAGCCCCATTGGTCAAAAGTTAAAGGAATCACTCAGCCAATTGGAATCCTGGATTCACATGACGTCATCTGGAGTTTGGCTTCAAAGACTACAAAGTTTGTTTCCAAGTCAATGAATTAGACTGTAAAAGAGTGTGTTGGCTGGAAATAAATCACACATTAGAACAATAAAATATATGGCAAAGATTCCAAGTTTTTGTGTGTTTGTCAATCAACAATGGAGCCTGATGATGTTAAAGTCACTTGTCCGTTCCCAGATACGTAGCAGGCGATATCAGACTGGATCAATGTTGGCTCAACATTTTCAGATGAGGTAATTAGCTTTTATTTCATAGCCTCTTGCTAATTTTCACTGCTGACAAAAATATGTAGTATAAAAAAAAATAGGATTGCAGCTGACACTGTACATAAAATAAAATGAACGTATCAAGTTAACTAGACTATACATGGACTACATGAAGTTTAGTCATTGTCAATGAATATTGCCTTTTTTTAGCAGATGAAAGGACCCAAAAAGGCATCAGTACGACGCACAAAACAACAAATTAAGCCAAGATGTTATTACATCTCCGTCAGTTATTAATTCGCTCACTTCTTCTACCTTGAGACTTGGCAAGATTCATTACCAAATTCAACACAATCAGTTTGATTAATTATGCACTAATTGATTGCCTGCTTCAAATGTCGGTGTTGTTGTTGGGATTCTTATCTATTTAATGCATTAAAATATCTTTGGCCGGTGGTATGGCATTTTATTAATGAGGATTTGAAGTATAGTGGTAAATTATCTGTGTAATACTCAGTCTAGAATGAATAAATGAATTGAATTGATTTGAGTTGCCATGAGGAAGCCCAGATTTTTGAAGATATATATACTGGCACAATAATCATATGATGACATAATCAACTTCTGGATGCAAATTTCTGTAGTTATGCTATTTGCTCGAGGCTAATTGTGTAGTAAAGCCACACAGATATTGGCAAACAAACGTCATTTGCAGATTATGCAGTTGATAGCAAGTCTGTGCAAGTCTTCTCTGCAAGCGAGGCAAAAATGAGCTGACAAATGTTGTGATTCACATCACTACTATCTCTTGATGGGCATAGATTGCAATGAAGATAGATGATACATAAGGAGATCCATCAGTATATGGGTGTGAAAGTCTTGATCCACCCCAAAGCATTATGTGTTATTCGCTCATATGCAGACCTTCATCCAAACAAGTGATCCTGCACTATGCTTGTAATAAAAGTTTGACGACTCGTATGTGTGTTTAAGGTTCCTTTGAATGATGTTAGGACAGAATTGCACTCAAATTACTGGGCATGACAGTCTTATAAGAGCAAATGAACCAGAAGAAACACAAACTTTCTTCTATTACTGTTTTCCTATTTTAAATCTGTAATTCATTCAAGGTGAGTATGTTCAACCCTGCAGGCAAATCAACAGTCATGTGTAAAATGTATTTCCGTGCTGCAGCATCAGTTTGAAGATGGCTCAAGACTTTTGCACAGTACTGTACATATCAGTTTTTGATATGTCCAGTACTGTGACATTACTTCTATTGTTGCAAAATGCACTGAGGAGTGACAAGTATGGTTGCTTGGAGGCTTATTTTTTCCATAGGTATGGTGGCCGAGGAGTTCACTTCTTGGTGCGAAGGTTCCCCCTCCGACAGTAGAGGTTTCGCCCCCCGACAGTAGAGGTTTCGCCCCTCGACAGTAGAGGTTTTGCCCCCCGACAGTTGAACCTTCACCCCCCGACAGCACCTACTTTCGCCCCACGACACCTTCATCCCACGACACCTTCGCACCACGACAGTGATAGTATACTGTGGTACCACAAAAGTAATAGGTGTAGGTTTCGCACCATGGAAGTGAAGGCTGATTCACTTAACAGCAGGTATGCAACTTTGTAAGAGTGGCTAAATTTCCTCCTCCTCATTTTGACCACACAAACCCTTTGGGTAGGACAGGCTAATCATGAAGCATGAAGTTCGGATATCTTTGCTGCCATGCATACCTGATTTAGATGTCCATCTTGCTTGCTTCTGTCAGCACACTGCCTCCGGCTACCGGACCATGAATCAGATGCTTTTTGTGCGCGGTCTTTGTCCATCTGCATCCATTAGGGAACTTCACAGGATAAATGAATTATTAATTGTGTTCAGACAAAGGGTCACCGGAGACATTAATGCACAAGACAGCTCTGCAAATGGCCCATGTTGCTAAATATACAACAAATCAATTAAGATAAACTGACTAGACCACCTGTGTGCCACATAATGTTACAATCAACGGGTTGTATAAGTGTTTGTAAAATAAAGGACTGAGTCAAATCTTTCAATATTTCAATAATGATAGGCCATTGTAAATGTATTTTGCAACTATTGTGATCCCCAAATAGACGTCCTCGTGAAGATGGTATTTTGTAATTCATTGTTCATTATAATGCTTTTGTTGGCACGGTATATTTAAGAATGATGACATAGGGCTCCATTATGATTATATAGTAGTTGAAGATCCATTATCCTCATCCATAGCTAATCTTTATTGACTTTTGCCATTGAAAGGATCACCTGTAAAGAGTGATAATGTGTTTCGGTTGTTTACGATGTAATGGAAGTTTGAAGTTTGAAGTGCTAATCGATTCAATAGTCATTTGCCTTACATGGCAGCCAGGCTGCAAGTACTTGGTGTATTTTTCATGCTTGTTGGTATATATAACAATCAGGAACTGAGACACCATAATATGTAAGAGAATATTGCCGGTTGGGGTAGCTGGCTGATGTTTAGGTATCATATACCGCCTAGATGATTGATGCATTAGAAATGTGTCTCTAGATTTTTATATCACCATAGTTAACTTTTATTTTTTGCAGTCCTATATCTTATATTTTCCCAGAACAATGGCAATCCCGAGTTGATCCTTGTTCGCAGTTCACTGTGTGTTGTCACCTCAAAGCCAAATGACCTGATTATGTACATGTTTTGCATGTTTACTCACCTGAACTAAATTAATCAATTTCTCATATAGTCTATAGACTGGCTCATTGTGTTATAGGTCTAACAATGAAGTTACAGAAAAATTAGATGTTCATGTGCCAAGTTTACGCAATTCGTGTTCTGACAAACCGGCAATTCAGAAAAATTGCCTAAACTCCAAAAATATGAATCCATTTATCTTGTATTTTTAAGAGAATTTCTCAAGTCTATACACAGCCTATCAACTACATAGTTTAACCAATTATTTTGTTTAACTAGGTGAACTAGCAAAGAATGTCCATAATTAGGTTGCTTGGCTTTGAGGTGACGGCACACAGTGAGTTGTTAATTTCTCGTAAAACGTTGGTCAGCTGGCTCATAAGAGGCATTTTTCTTACTGTGCAGTAGTTCAGCACCACACCATGTAGCTGATGAAATTCTGCATTGAAGAATATACCCACTAAGTTCTAAAATCTTAATATTATCACTATTATAATAGTGACTGGACGACAGTGGATTTTTAGGAAGTTTCTCGACATTTCCACCAGGTGGCTACTACAGAATACTGCAATTCTATTGTCTGAAAAAGTTCCCATCCTTAACTGTGATTGGTTGAAGCAAAGTGCATCCTAGCAGCGGTATTTTTATTGCATTTTAATGTATATTTGACATTTTATTTAATTGATTTTGTTATTTTCCTGAGAAAGTTATATTTATTGAACAGATTAGTTAGGATCTCCTATGTCTGAAAAACAAATTGAGTAATAAAAGGAGAAGAAGAGTTATATCTTGTCGAATTCAGGGATGCTCAGTGAAAAGACTTAGACATTTGCTTGCACTACAAGATCTTCTTGGAACAACACCTAAAATTCTCCTTTTGGTGCTCTAAATTTAGCAACCACCGACTTACCTGTAAAGTTTACTTATAGGGCAAGGCAAACATCTTATGGTATGTTTGGATTAGAAGTCCTATACTTTGAATAAGAAAGGCAAGATGACAATGGAAAGCAAGGCAAGATGCCAACTAGTTTCAGATACTAATTCACTGGCTTTGTCTACACATAAGTGCTTGTTTTAAGAGCCGTGCGGCTAGGATTTCAGTCTGCATCTTGTTTCATCTCGATGGCTTTGATGTACTGGAAGAGAAATCTGCAACTTATAGACATCTAGTTATTAATCAGTATTGATAGGGTGGGTAACTTTTAAAACGGAAATGGCTGTAAAAGGCAGTCATTCTAGACAATGTCATAAATGCGAATATCTCGGTCAAAAAGGTCATTGTCTTACAAAGGGGCAACTCGACCAATGCAGTTGCAATGGGCCCCACGCCTTAATAATAGTAGGTAATCCAACTGAAAACAGAGAAAAGGCTCTTTTTAAGAGTTGGTGATGAGTAAAACTAGGGTGTTGAAGCTCCTGTCCTTGCTCTTTGGAAGTCCTGTGTACTTATCACATAACTTGCATTAGTGGACAACACTTGACCTGGCAAAGGGAAACCAGTCCAAAACAAAGGGAACAGCCATTATCAGATTTGGTTTCATGATCTCTGTAAGATTGCCAGACAGGTATCGGATTTTGGTTAAGTTCAAATGGTACTAACCACTCAAGATGTAAGCGCCATGAAAACTGTGGTTTATTTGTGGTCCCTCTGGTCCTGATGTATACTATACCAACAGAGCCAAAATTGGGCCAGATGTGCTAACAATGGGCCAACAATGAGCCAAAGAGGCCTTTTGTCTCACATGTCTTTTCTCTGAAAGTCCTCCACACTACAGGGTGCAGCATAAAAACTTGCACCAGCAGCTACTGCTACCTCTTTTGTTATTACATCAATTGGCTGTAATCGCATGCAGCTGCAATCATACACATGAAAGTAATAATAGTCCTAAAATATCTTTGTTAATATCGCACATGCACACTTATCACACCTTCGGGTGATTTTCACCTCAGCTTTTGCAATATAAGCATTAGATTATGGCACTAATCATACAGATGTGTTACAGACACCTTTCTTGACCTTTGTTGCCAAAAATAGGGCAAATAGATTTATTTTTAATAATAAGGTAGAGCATTAACATCTTTGAGGCGGAAAGTGCATCCTGTGATTATTTCCAGATTAGTTGTGGATTCAAAAAGTCCCACTGGAATGCCATTACATTTCTCCATTTTAATTTCATGACCTTGCTCAATCAAAACTGGAACAACCTTCTTATCATCTAATACCATGACATATATATGTATATATAAAAAACATTGCAGGAGGATTTTGTGCAAATATTATTTTTTTTGTGGCTTCAGAGGTGTAGTAACTAGGAAATCTCTAATTTGTAAACTTTCTGCAACTAGAGACACCATGCAAGCAGACATAAATTTGAATTCCGTGATGTGTGTCACTCAGAACAAGCCCTGCAACACGAACCCTCTCAATAATTCAGATACTGATATTGTCTGACATTATAAGATAAAAAATATCACAATGACCAATTGCTTATACCCTTAACTAAATGTGGCAAAACTTTAAAATACTTCATATTAAGCATTTGAGTAACCTAGAGCTATCACAAAAGAGGAGATGCCTGGTGCAAGTTTTTAGGCTGCACCCTGTATGCATTGTTATTTGCTTCCTCTTGACCAGCGCAATTTGCTCATACATCACATACAGCCTTAAAGGATGGCATCCTTCTCATGCATAATGTAACATGCTAAGATTGCTTATGTTCTTTTTGCTTTACAGACTAACTATTCGTCTGAGACGTGTATGCCTTGTAATATATATATACGCAATATAGTGTAATGGGACTGAGCTTTTGTCTTTTCAATTGGTACATGGCCAAATGTGCCACATGCATTTTCCACGCATGATTTTTGCCTTATTATAATTAGCTAAAACCAGTCATCCGGTGTTTGGGGCTCTTGCCAGCTCTGCTAGTACCTAGATCTCTGTGCTGAGACAAGTCGCTAGTACCTAGAACTCTGTGCGGAGACAAGTCATAGAAAATGACTGTGATGCTGTCGCATCTCATCAGTCAACCCTCGATAGCAGCAAGACCTCAGTTTTATCAGGTATCTATACTACAGACATACTTGTCCGCACATTTATAACCTCACGTCTCGGATACTGTAGTAGCTTACTGTTTGGCATTCAGGATTTCCAATTCAACAAGCTACAAGCTATACAGAATTCAGCGGCTCGACTTGTGTTTCGGAGAAGAAAAACGACGATCATTATGTCACTGACTTACGTCAAACACTCCATTGGTTGTACCTGTTGGACTGTGTATTCAATTCAAACACTTGTGCATAGTGTTTAATAAGTATATATTGACTCACTGCATCATCATATCTCAAGGACCTTGTATTCATTAAAGAGCAAGGTGCATACAATTTACGAAATAACACAACAGTTACCTTGCAGAGCACATCAATTTAGATACTTAAATCTTACAGCTATCAAGCATTTGCAGTAAATGTGAAACAATTTACCTGACACTCAACATTTCTAAAAACTATGATTCTTTCAAATCCAAGTTAAAACCCACTTTTATGTTCTACACTATATATATATATATATCATCTTTATTCATACTCTTGGGTATACTAATACAATACTAATACAATACATGGTTTAAACTATAGTAATAAAAGTGCAAACATTAATTGAGACACATGTCCTCAATAATTGATTTAACTTCATTGGAAGTAAAGTCTAACTCTGCAAGTCCATCTCTCACCATTGACATTTCACGTACAGTGTGTGCTGCATGTAAATTAACAAGTGTTTTGCAGTCACACATACATACTGTCCGAACACACTTTGTAACATCTTTGCATTTTGGAGCAAGAATCTCAGTTAAAGAGAGAGACAGTTTTGAGCAGCACCATTGCACATTGTTAGCAAAGACAGAAAGTCTTGCAGTCTGAAACACTATGGAGTGTGATGTAATTAGCTTCTTTTATTCCCTGTATTAGTTTTGTATTCATTTTATTTGTTAAGCGCATTGAGATAATTATACTTATGGAATGCGCAAAAAAGAAATAAACAATTACTATTATTATAATTTATCTTGGAGCTCATATCCTTTGCTCATAAACCATACAATCTATGTGGAAGGTCTTTGGAATGTGACATTTATAACATAGAATGAAACTGGCATTGCCAAAGTAGAGGATCTTCATAAAAAGTATGAAAATAACTTCTAAAGAAATGACAACAAAGATGGATTGTTATCCTACTTTATGAAAAGACACCTTATGGAAAATGTCATCTAGATATGAAATAAACTCTTTCATCAATCAAGTGCTGTCTATTGTGGAATGCAATGCAATAGTGAATAGAGGGACATTTCAGAAGCACACAATGCCAGTGGCATACAATTTCACAACATGTGTTCTCGACATAAATATTGCATTCTAAGCGCCCTCTATAAGTCACTTCACAGTTAAGACCACCTGATGAATCAGATCATCTCGCTACTGAGTTATTAAGGACCAAATAGTGGATTTTCACTAGTGGATTTTCACAGAAGGTTCTCTATATTTCCTCCAGGTGGCTGCAACAGAATGCTGCAATTCTATTGGCTGAAATAGTTCCCACCCTTGGCTGTGATTGGCTGAAACATAGTGCATCCAAGCAGCAGTATTTTTAGTGCATTTTAATGTATATTTGACATCTTGTCATTTATTTGATTTTTGTTATTTCCCTGAGAAAATTATATTTATGGAATCGGTTAGTTAGGATCTTCTATGTCTGAAAAGCAAAATGAGTAATAAAAGGCGAAGAAAGACTTATGTCTTGCTGAACTCAAGGCTGCTCAGTGAAAAGACTCTATTGTAGCATTGCCATTGTACAATGTATTATACTTTGCTAGTATGATCAACTTTCCACAACCTAGATGACGAGTCACATCGGCTTAAAGTTGGTTCACTGTTATCACCATCAGGTACCCAGATAGCATTCGAAAAAGTTTTGACGTCGGCACGATGTCGGCGACGTCAACATGATATAGAAACGATGCTGGCCGGATTTGGAATGCTATCTTGGTAAACAGTGGCCAGCATTGGCATGTCACCATTCAAGATACCCCAGCGTCATCAGATGTGTTATCTAGGCACAGTGAGGCCCATTATTTTTTCCACAAATAATGGTCTTACCCAATGTTGAAACACTGTTGTCCCAATTTGGAATGCTATCTCGGAAGCTGATGTTAGCATGATATCTGGGATGTAACTCAAAGAAGCTGGCTTGCGCGAAGCCTACATGACCTGAAGCAGTCCGTTTGGGCTATCTGGGAAGCCGATGTTGGCTTGATTTGGAAGTTATCTGGGCACCACAGGAAACCACCAGGTCAGACTAAAGTATATCGGAATGGAAAACAAACCCGCCAAAAGCGTTATTTTTTTTGGAAAAAGTGCAGTATAGCGGACCCAGATTTATGACCATATTTAACAAGCCTTATTGCCAGGTATATGACGTTAAATGCTTGAAATGTAATTGTTATTTTAATTGTGCTTGAACTTAAAACTTGTAAAATATTTGATAAAATTTTATTTTTAATGGCCGCCAAATATGGGCATAAATTTGGGTCTGCTATACTGCACTAAACCCTTTTTTTTAATGAAGAACTATTTTCATTAGAAAGGAAGCTCATTTCCCTGTTCTCTATCATGAGATCTTGACATTGTGGAAGGGGCACTCAATCAAAGTTGCCCAATTCATTATTTTCCTGTCTGCAAAACGGGATGTCCCCAAGGTTCTTTTATCATGACAATGTGGCAAATTGCTTCATTTGTCACCGGGCCAGTTGCACATATCTGTGTTGCAGATCCACTCTTGGTAAATAGCTCGTGGGTGATATATATGCAATGAAAATTGTTTTGACTAAATGGTTACATAAAGTGGCCAACTTTTACACTTTGCAGGTCTCTAGATTCTACATGGCCAATTGTGCTACGTGCATTTTCCATGCGTTTGGATAAACGCATGGAAAACGCATGGTTTTTTCCATTTTATAATTAGATAAATACCATGCGTTTTCCATGGGTTTATCCTTCTCATGGAAAACGCACGTGGCACATTTGGCCATGTACAAAAAAAAAAAAAAAAAAAAAAGCTATTGAGTTTCAGCCAATCTTTTAATAAAAGCTGCTTGTTATAATAAAAACAATCACATCCAAATTTTAACTGATAACATCTTATGTTCCGTAATATATATATGTTCCATAATATAGATATTTGAATATTTGAGTCTTTCTCTCTCTCTCAGAAGAAATACAGTCCTCAATGAGAATAGGCATTTTCAGCATATGGCCTACATATTGGCATCTGTGCAGGTCAGCCTAAATTTGGTTTAGCTAAGCCTGATGTGTGACGTTTAGTCAATAGACATGAAACCCAACAGGGCAAATCAGATATATGTCATATTCATACTGTTTCTGCTACAGTGGGACCTAACCTAAGGACGACCTCACTATTGACACCACTAAATAGTAAGTAAGAAATATTTAATTTTTACAGTTGTTTTTAAACCATTTGATAATTAACTGTCACACAACAAGTATGTCCTGGAGTAAATTGTTATTGTTTACTTGGTAAAACAATTTATTATTCAATATATTTTTATTTCAATATATTTTGTTCACACCCCTATGTGTAAGTGGCATAGAAGTTAATAAAGTAAAAAAAAAAAAAAAAACGTAGAAGTATAAACAGTAAAAAAAAACACTAAAAAAAATAAGTTTAATTAAAAACAGTTTCTAAGAATAAAATTACACAATAATATTAATTCGATCTTACTTAATCTTAATTCGATCTTACTTAATCTTAATTAGTAAAAAGGCAAGTTGTGATCTTAATGGCGTGCTTTCACTGTTCAGCTGTATTGTAGTGGTCTGGACACACGGGTCATTGACCTTTATTGGGCATTAGTTGTAGCTAGTCTGTTTATTGGCAATCCCACACATGATTACACTAAGATAATCATTGTACTAGCCTAAGCAAAAGGGCTAACAATGACATATACAGAATATGAAGTTATCATTGCATAACACACTACAGTCTACTGTGTTAGGTCCACATACACATGAATAACAAGTCGAAGAAAAGTGTGAATTGATTTAGTCATCCTTTGATAGAAATTAAACGGTTAAAACAATAATACCATTCGAGACCCTCCTCAGCCAATCAAAAGGCAATATTCGCTGGTGATAAAATCAGTTATCAGCTCAAGCAGGCTGATAATATTTTCCACTTCAGTGATCACCAGGGAGTGATAACTATGTCAAACACTGAAGGATTTGTGACAACTAAGGCAAACAATAAACAATCTTATTAGTAACAGCTATATAATTGAAAACAAATGGCAACATTTAACACTATTAAAACTGCTTTATTTATAAACAACAGTACCACAAAATAAGACCACCTCATAATTAAGCCCACCTCACTATTCAGACACCTCACTATTAAGACCACTTCATTATCAAAACCGCATCACTACCATAAGAACACCTCAATATAAGGCCACTTCACAATTAAGACCACCTCACTATAAGATCATCTAACAATTTAGACCAATTCACTACTATACAAACACCTCAATATAAGACCAATTCACAATTAAGACCACCTCACTATTTAGACCACTCACTATTACGACCACTTCATTATTAAAACCACATTGCTATCAAGAATACCTTAATACAAGACCACCTCACAATCAAGACCACCTTACTATTTAGACCACTTATCTAGTGAGAAACCTCAATAATATAAAAATATTAGACAATGTCACAATAAAGACAACTCATCATAAAGACCAGCGCATGATTAAGCCCACCTCACAATTAAGACCACCTAGTTTTTAAAACTATATGAAGACCACCTGTTAAACTCAAATTTGCATCTAATGGGCGGGTTTTACGTAAGCTCATATTTCCATAACAGCAAGAATTTGATAATTATAGTTAGAATTTTATTTTTTTGAAAAAAAAAACTGATTTACATTCCTGACTATTCAATTATTTCATTGTGAAAAATAAGATACATGTGCACATTGTGCAGTGGAGTACTATTGAGTCATTGCAGACAATACATATTCTGTTTAAAATCAACCACCTGATGACACACAACTAACAACAATCAATTCTAAGAGGGAATAACTTTCTGTTTAAATGTGTTTTTTAAGCTGTCTACTCTCATAGTATTAGTGAGTTATTGCCCTTGGGAGACTGATTCAGGCTTATCACACTCGAGCGCTCACGCAGTCTTGTGTGATAAATCCTGAATCACCGTCCCGCGGGGCAATAACTATCATTTTTAGTTTTTGGAATGGTAATTATCTATTAGGAATTATACATCATACCAGCAGATAGTGCCCATAGGGGAGGGAGGTATGATATATAAGTAGAGTATATATACAGTGCTGCATTGAAAATATCTGGACACCAACTTTCACCAGAATGTAATTTCACAAAAGTATTTGTTTTCTCATGCACTGTAATTTCAACCTCACAATCTTACTCTCATATATTTCAATCTGATCTGTGACTGTCTTGGCTGTTGAATGTTAAATGCTGGCAAAATAATTGCAAGTGATTTTGATATCCAAATACTTTTGTTGAGCACTGTCAAATACAGTTAATATACCATTCAAATTATTTTTGTTTCTCTGCTGCCCCCCCCCCCCTCCCTCCTTGTACCCAGCTGAAGTATGTTAAACTGCAGGGCGTTACCCCATAACTTTGGAAAAACACACCCTAAAAAACTCGCTATAGATATTGCCAACTGGCATAACTTAATAACTACTTTCTAGATTTTAAATGCCATACAAAGTTTGTTCTGTCATTTTGTACATATAATTTTCATTATGGCTTTGGGTTCTTGGAGGGGAGGGGGCATGTTGTGACAAAACACCCCCCCCCCCCCCCTGCTATGCCCCTGGTACCCACCCTGTTATTATCAAGGTGGTGGTGTGGTGGATTAGGGCTTTACGTCCTGTATTTCTGCACCTGATGGGCTAATTAGGACAGGTAGGGACCATGGCAGTAAGATGAAGGATGAAACAGCCATCCAACATAGGCTTGACTGGGAATTGAACCCGGGACCCAGTGGTTGGAAGCCCAGCGCGCTACCACTGAGCTTGGCCCCCACCCCTTGTTATCAAGGAATGCATAGGTTTATTGAAGCAAATTATGAAAAGAATTATCCATGATGTAACATTGCTGATGCTGAAGGGATGCTGGCTTGAGTGGAGATGCCCTGAACTGAGAAAACAATTAGCAGTTAACTTCTTTAGCTTTGAGAATCCGGCCTTTTGGAAATACTGACAGGCATACCTCCATTAGGGTGTCAATGTTTCCCCTCAAATTGAAAAAAAATTAAGTGAGCCTGCCTGACTTTTTCTTGGTGATGAGGTTGATCATGAAAATTATTTGCCCTAAGTTTTGTGAAATCTGAACAAGATTTAGGTGTAGCAGTTTTAAAAAACATATCACTCATTGAGTCAATGGAGCCGCGGAATGCTGAAATCAACATTATTATAATGTCATAACATCTGTGACTGCATGTCTGTCTGATAATACTCCCATGATCTGATTATTAGGCAGTGTATTCATTATTTTACAAAAAGTTTACTCATATACCATATGTTCCTGCAGGGGCGTCGATTTCTATTGACGGGTGGGGGGATGCAGGCCTATGTACTTCAGTCTGTCGCACTGTGACTTTCTGACTTGTGTAAAAGTGGCTGCAGTTAACATGCGGATACTTGTTAAGAGATAAAACAATGCTGGATCATTGATGCCAAACTATTTTTAGATGCATTTAATTGTATCGGTATGTGATATGAAGTGTAAAACTACTTAATACAAATATTTCTAAGAAAAGTGTGTAGAAAAAAGGATTTTCATTATATTGTGGATTTAAATGGGGGATAATTGCATTGATCAAAAAGTGGGGGTATATATCCCCCACATCCCCCCCCCCCCTGTATCGATGCCATTGTACAGTTCCTGGCCCACTTGGTGTTTGTCCTTTCAATGTGAGAGGACGGAAGATTATGACTACAAGGTGGATAATCTTATTCTCCTGTCAGTGCATATAGACAATCCCTCACACTGTATAACATTTGAATATATTACATTTATTCATATTATTTTAGGCTATTATAAATCAACATCTTCAAATTGTATCCTATGAAAAGTTGTATAAAAATATATTAATACATATATTTGTTATTTATTTATAAATTGTGCATTTACAGTTGCCAAGACATTGATAAATTTTCACAATGGGATAACAAACTTTTTAAATTTAAACTGTAACCTGAAATTGATATTTTTTCTAAGTAAATGCTAATAGGGCTGCTGTATGTAAGTGTTGGGGTATGGGGAATTTTATTTGTTGTGGGATAGAACAAATCATCAGTATAAGACATGTGTGGTAGCATTTTGCAATCTAATTAATTATACTGACGATATGATTAAAATTCAGATCAATAAAAACAATTTATTTATTTATTGAACATATTTACACAGGGTGTATACAATCAGTTAAACTGTTTTTCATGTGGACCCTGTTAAGAAAATCAAAATAAATATAAAAATTAAAATAAAAAGATAAAACTAAAATAAGCAACATAATATAAAAGCATAAGATTTACATTAAAATATAAACTTTAAGTGAAACATTGCTGAAATGTGATGCAAGGTGTCCATCAAAACCTCTGGGTACACCCAATGAAAACATAATAAGTCAAAAGTGTTATCACCAGAAAAAAATGTAGCTAATAGTCGACCCAACTTTAGATATTAGGAGGTGGGGTAGCATTCTGGTATTTTGCAACATCAATAACTGCCTCTATGATCTTGTCAAGCAGGTAATATGTGAGAATGTGCTATGTGTACTATGAGGGCGGGGGCCTAGCTCAGAGGTAGCGCTCTGGGCTTCCAACCGCTGGGTCCCAGGTTCGATTCCTGGTCGAGCCTAAGATGGATGGCTGTTTCATCCTTCGTCTCATTGCCATGGTCTCTGCCTGTCCTTATTAGCCCAACTGGTGCAGAAATACAGGACGTAAAGCCCTAATCACTCACCCACCCACCACTATGTTTTTTTTATATTAAAGATGCAATGAGCCAGAATTTAAATTTAAACTTATTTCTCTTGACAACATTTGGTTCCGTCTTATAACCTGCAACTACTTTTGATCTTATTGCCTGAATCTGATGGTAGAGAACTTCCCAGCAGAATTTATAGCGGGTATTTGAATAGTTATTGATTTATGGAACTAGTTTTAAACATTTTTAAAAATTGTTTGCTATCTGTGGTGGAAATGCTAGACTTGGCATTTGCATTTAGAATCTTAAACTAAGCCAGTACATCAAAGATGTCTTGCACATCAAAGGATTCAAGAAAGCCATTAGACTGCACTAAAGTAGAGACCAATACACTGGCGAAAATTGATTGACGGATCCTACTGCACCACATTATTGATACGTAAGTAATGTTCACCACCACTTCTAATCCAATGACAATGTGAGGATTGATTGGGGGAGGGGAGTTTGTTTGACATTTCAGGACAGAAACTTTTTTTTTAAAGATAACCTCCACTTAGTGATTTTTTCATATAATCGCTAAATTAAAACACATAGTAAACTTCATTTCAAAACTGCTATACCCAAACCTTATCAAAATTTCCTGAAACTTTACATGTAAAAGATAGTTTGGCTGAATCTGACGAAGTAAGGGGACCAGCCACACCCTAATCTCCATGCTAATTGGACAGTCTTTGTGCTGCTGCTGCTGCTGCTGCTGCTACTGCTGCTGCTACTGCTGCTGCTGCTGCTGCTGCTGCTGCTGCTGCCTGTCTTATGGTGGCATTCAGCATCTCTTGCAGGGTTTGTACAGTGTGTAGATAGGCCTTATTGTAATCACAAAATAATGGTGGGAAATTTCATTTATTATCCATGAAATGTATATACATGATTCTTCTAGGACCCAACCTATGCATTGTTTAATATGTTTAACAGGTCCGAAACCCCATGGTTTATGAGCCTTTTGTAAGACTTGTCTATGCCATGCGCATACTTTAAAAAAAAGTTATTAAGATGCACATGTGGGCTATATAGAGAATCTACACAAATGTGACTGCTCTTAGTAAAAAAATATATGACCAGGCTGGGTCAGACCAGCTCCCAGAGGCAGACGTACAGATGAGTTGACATCAGGTTTGGAATTCACACTGTGTTATTCATTTATGGGTTTTGTTTTTACTTGAGGGCGGGGGCCATGCTCAGAGGTAGCGCTCTGGGCTTCCAACCGCTGGGTCTCGGGTTCGATTACCGGTCGTGCCTATGTTGGATGGCTGTTTCATCCTTCATCTCATTGCCATGGTCTCTGCCTGTCCTAATTAGCCCAACTGGTGCAGAAATACAGGACGTAAAGCCCTAATCACACACACACACATTTGTGTTCACTGGCGTCAGCATAGACAGCGAGTACCAATGAGTGCCTTGGAAACAACATTGCAGAGACTGCAAACTTGAGTAAAATGTTTAAACCATCGATGTTTGCAGGTGCTAAGCTTTGGAATACACTCCATAGTCATCTACGGACAACATTTTCTCAAAATAAATAATTTATTAAATAAGTGTCCTTAATACATGTATTAATTCAAATCAATCTTTTGTTTAATTTTTGTATGCCTGACCAGTGACCATTGTCTTTTAAAATTAGCCGATACTGACGTAATTAAACCAACTTAAGATCTTAAACAACTCAAATTCTTGAAGGATTGCGATCAGATTATTTGGAAAATAAGGTTAGTAAAATATAAAGTGCACTTTGCCTTACGATTTCGTAAGAAAATAAAAGCTAAGAAACAGTATGTTACATATATAATTTCAGTTTTTTTTGGACGATTTATAACATAATTGTTTATGAGCTTAAATAATATTCTACCGTAAAGGAGGGTATTATCGACAGGGCAGGTATAATCGACAGGGCAGGTATTATCGACAGGGGCAGGTATTATCGACACCCACATTAGAATGTTAACAATTTTATTAACAAACTAGTTTAAGTGTCGATAATACCATCCTTAATTGTACACTACTTCCATAATATAAAACAAAATAATAGTTGTTTGTTTCAAATAATATACTACTTTTATAAGACCACCTCACATCTAAGACCATCACAATAAATACCACATCACAACCTCGACCACATGACAATTATACCACATTACCAATAAGATGAACTCCCTAATATTCTCATTGAATTTTTTTTACCACATTGCAATCTACTCTGTTTGCTCACACTTAAAGCTGCACTGTCACTCAATATGACAGTGACCAAAATCGGTTTCATTCTTTTTATTGTCTTCTAAAAAACCAGATTAAATCCCATCAGGGCCTTGCTAGGTTCACAGTATCTATAAAATAGATAAACTTCACCTAGCATTTAATTTTTCATGCCATCAAAAATTGCCGATTTGTTTACATTGCAAGTGCTTTTATGGCCAATGAAATGAATACGAGGCATAAACGAACGTCATTAGCGTCGACGGTTCGTAATGTATTTTATTATTCTGCGCCTTAATTTTTCGTCCGATTTTCAAAAATTCCAAGTTTATTATGTAAAACAATGTGTAGGTCAATTCTGACCTCAATTTTTCACAAAATGACTGTGAAATCGCGAATCGGGGACGCTCTCCATCACGTTGCAATGAATAATTGGCTTAAATGTAAACAAAGTCGATGTAATAAATTCCGGCAATAATTTATAATTTAGTACAATTTAGACCGTTTGGGTTATCGATTTCATCAGTAAGAAGCATTTTCTTTCATTCGGATAGCTTTTTTGTTGGTACAGAAACCGACTGACAATGCAGCTTTAAGATCATCTCTTGCAGTAACTGTGGTCTTAATGTCGAGGTTCTGTTATACAGATAATAAGGCACACAATATGGGTCAGTCGTTGACCTGTGTTTATTGTGGCAGTCCATAAATCAATATTGTCACAGTGGTGGGTCGTTCTATGTCTAGAGTGACATTAATTCAGATACTGATATGATTACCCAGATATATGAGCTGCTCACCACAGCCTAGGTCTCAATTTGGACAGGAAATCAAATAAAAGCCAGTGCAACATTGTATTAGGCTGTTTGGCAGGACGTGGCATAAACTGGTGGTAGGGGAAATAAGCTGGATTTCTGCAGCCCCATTGCTGAAAATTGGGTTGTGAAATTGTTTCAGCTTGTAGTATCACAAACTTCGCCATTAAGACCACATTTTTGTAAATTAACGGTTTTAATAGTGAGGTTTTTGGTTGTAAATTGTAATTTCTTTAGTTTTTGGGGGAAAGGTATTTATCTCCTCTCCTCTCCTCTCCTCTCCTCTCCTCTCCTCTCCTCTCCTCTCCTCTCCTCTCCTCTCCTCTCCTCTCCTCTCCTCTCCTCTCCTCTCCTCTCCTCTCCTCTCTTCTCTTCTCTTCTCTCTTCTCCTCTCCTCTCCTCTCCTCCACTCTCCTCTCCTCTCTTCTCCTCTTTTCTCCTCTCTTCTCTTCTCTTCTCTTCTCTTCTCTTCTCTTCTCTTCTCTTCTCCTCTCCTCTCCTCTCCTCTCCTCTCCTCTCCTCTCCTCTCCTCTCCTCTCCTCTCCTCTCCTCTCCTCTCCTCTTATCTTCTCTTCTGATCTCCTCTCCTCCTCTCTTCTCTTCTCTTCTCTTCTCTTCTCTTCTCTTCTCTTCTCTTCTCTTCAGAATCTCTTCTCTTCAGAATCTCTTCTCTTCTCTTCTCTTCTCTTCTCTTCTCTTCTCTTCTCTTCTCTTCTCTTCTCTTCTCTTCTCTTCTCTTCTCTTCTCAAATGTGTATATACATGAACAATGCACACCCAAGTGTGCTTGATATATGCTAAGTGTTCAGATTCATTTTTCTTGTGTACCCCTGGCTGTTTATTTTTTTTGGCCTTTGGGCGGTACACCACTGTATTTTGAAAGCATTTTCAGGTAGCATTGTGTTGAAATTAGTATATGCCCCCTTTTACATAAAATCCCCATTAGATGAAAGAGGTTTAGGCGAAGAGCATTTTCTTTTTGATTGAAACTTTAATGGATATACGTTGTCCATTGGGAATTATGGTGAAAAGAATGAAGAATGTGAGTTAATGGACTTTCGCTGTCGATATGATAAAAGATGAAATATATATTTTAAAATCGTGATATTCTTTAGTATATTTCATTTGGCCTAGCTAAGCGGTAGCGCTGTGGGCTTCCAACCGCTGGGTTCCGGGTTCGATTCCTGGTCGAGCCTAAGTTGGATGGCTGTTTCATCCTTCGTCTCATTGCCATGGCCTCTGCCTGTCCTAATTAGCCCAACTGGTGCAGAAATAAGCCCTAATCACACACACACACACAATATATTTCATTTCATACTTTTTTTTTCATTTCAGGCAGGGTTTTTGACGCCCATAATGTATTATGGAATACTATATATAATGATAATACAAGATACGATTCACTATTGTCTGAAAAGAACATTGCTAGATCAAAGGAAATGAGACCTTGTTTTTCAAATCAAGTAGACAGCTCTGAAATGTATCGGCAATGAAATTATTCACGAGAAAAAGACATGACTATGTTACATGCTATACTTTATTTATTCTGTATGACAGAAATTAAAACTCAATATTGGGTACTGTAATTACAGTAAAAGGTGGCACCTCACCCACACATAACTGAGCCACATTGGTGACCCCTTGCTTTCTATTGCTAAACTAATCCAGCCTGCACATATCTATCTATCCTAGGCAATCTAGGAGTTTTAAATCCCCATTTGTGATGGTGCAGCAGGGATGTTTTCTGACCTGTATAGCCGGTTTTTGTTATATTGGGGTCTGCTAAAAAATAATCCATTCCCGGACTTATATAGGGTCAGTTTGATCATCAAAAAAATTTCATTGATCTCAACAAGAATAAGTAGAGTTTTGTGCCATCTATACCCCTCTCCCTCTCCCCTAAGCAGTATGACTTATACGTTTCTTGCATTGCCCAAATTAGAATATCAATTATAAACTGTTCTATGGCAATGACCAACTCAATTCACCAAGATGGAACTTAAAACTCACAGCAGTTTCTGTTATTAATGAAGCAATTTAAAACTGAAACGAAAAACAGAAACCTTGCAAAAGCAATAATTCATCTCCAAGTCAACTTGTTTTACTTTGAATATTTCATGAGTCTGCAAAGGCCACGTTTCTTATCTACTGCTATTCTGCAAGCTTTTGAGTCTAGGTTTTTGAACAAGGCAACATAAATTTAGGTGAAGTGGTAGCACAAATGCATGGATAACAAGCGAAAGCAAAAATGCAATATAACTGTCAGGTGAGGAATGGAATAGCTGTTTGAGACATTTAATTAGCTTGAATTGCTAAAAATTATCCCAAAATATAGCACACGATATGTTTTGAAAGCGGGTAGCGAATTATTTTTTATTATATATATATATATATATATTTTTTTTTTTTTTCAATAAAGAATTATTTACAGTGAATCCAGAATGGTGGGATATTAATTAACGCATTGGCTGTTTGATTAGGATATATTTCCATTTCCCTGACGCAAAGATTTGTATATACCAACGCAGCAATGATTGAACATATTCTAGATTTTTTCAAAGGTACCCTTTCAATGTCTGCATTTATTTCCTTTTTCCACAATATTTTAAGAGTTCTTCTCCAAGCGCGTTTTCTTTGATTTAGATCATGTTGAAATAAAATTGTTTACAGAGCTCTATAAAGTGAGAATATGACAATGAATGCTTACAATGTCTGTCGTCATTTTTGTGGAATAATTTTTTTTTTTTAGACCATCATATCATATCTCTAGGTATATAACATTAAATCTATACTCACTCTGTGGCTTACTACATCCGTGCAATTATTATTTTTCAACATTCTGGTACCAGACTATTTCGCAGAATGAATTTAACACCTGGGTTTCATGATAAAGCCATTCATCACCTTGCATTCACATCAGCTACAATTCACATCACCTCGCTCAATGATGTTACAGAATCACAGCAGCTGTGCCTGCTTCCCTGTACTGATGGTGCTACAGTACATCCCTGACTTACACCTCTACCTCACTGTTAATACGATCTTACAATGACGATTGGGTCTACAAATTATTTTTACATAACGGTATTTGAATTAATTATATTTTTGCTATTTATCTATCTTGCGATAACATACGGAGTAACTCATAAGCTATGTTTATCTCCAGTTATCCAGAGCTATAAAAGTCAAGAGCAAAACTTAGAAACACCTTTACTGAGATGTCTAATAGCTGGTTAAAGCTTCAAACCATATAATAGCAAAGATACTGTTGTATCGACTAACTTCTAATTATGCATCTGACTCATGATAAAGTGCAGCTTACTTATCATTAAAATATTGCACGATTATTAAGTTTTTCTGTGCTTAGGAACCAGTCAGTTTTGCTCCTAGGATGGTGTCAGTGATGAGGTTCGTGAACTACATAACGCTTATGAAATATAACATTTCTCCATTCACACACTTTATGTAGGAGGTTTACGTGCTATGTACTTATATATATGACTACTGTTGAGCGCGGAAGCATAGATGACTCAATAACACTCATATGTAATATACACCTGCTTTGGGCCTCATCCCCATGAACTATCAAGCAGGTGCAAAAAAGTATCAGACTGACTCTGAGTGAGGTATAAGATCATCTTCGTAAGATAAGTAGAAAGCACCTCCAATTATTTTACCGTGTCATGTGATCGACATCCATGCAGCTGGGATGTAGCTCATGAAGAGTATCCAGTCTGGGATACTCTGTGTGTGTGTGTGTGATTAGGCCTTCACGTCCTGTATTTCTGCACCAGTTGGGCTAATTAGGACAGGCAGATACCATGGCAATGAGACGAAGAAGGAAACAGCCATCCACCTTAGGCTCGACCGGGATCGAACCCGGGACCCAGCGGTTGGAAGCCCAGAGCGCTACCTCTGAGCTAGGCCCCCGCCCTCGGAACCCGGGACCTAAAGCACATCAGAGCTGGTCATTGTAGCATTAGCAGATTCCTTAACCACTGGGCCACCAAGCTGGTTGGTTGATCAATTGTCTGTTTTGAGAATATCGTTTACAATTGTGAAAATGACAGTATAATTGAACCGGTTTCATTTCCCTTGTACTGAGTAGTTTAACTTCTTTGAAACGGTTTAAAAAAGTATGTTGAGTGGTGACCAAGTATTTTAGCATTTCTGCCTTCAATAGCAATGACTGGGTTTCTGGATTTGTAGCTCACTTCTGATGGGCTAATTAAGACAGGTAGGGACCATGGCAATGAGACAAAGGATGAATCAGCCATCCAACATAGGCTCGACCGGGAATTGAACCCGGGATCCAGTGGTTGGAAGCCCAGCGCGCTACCCCTCATCTAGGCCTCCACCCTCCCTGGTACTTAAGTAGTGATCTAGTTAAGTCTAGCTTGTAAAATACTGAACACTTATATTGATCAGTACTTTACATTATAACCTAAAAGAACAGCTGACGAAGTCTACCATAAGCTAATCTTTATGTTTTTGCAAGTCCTGGAGTCATTACATCCAAAGTCTTTGATGTACACACATGTCATTTCCTTACATTTTTGGCTGGTTGCCGGATCAATATACACAATCAAGGATTGTGTTTGTAAGAGAAGATTCTCATTGAAACAATAAATGATTATTGGCTGGCTGTGAGTGGCTGTAGGCAGTCAAAGGAAACTGCTCATACAGACTTATTTTGGCTGTGTTCTTATGTATATGATGCCAGCTACTTCTGTTTTGTTTATGTCTATAATGACTGCTTAATTCTAAAACAGTTCAAGTAACGAGTAAATTAACATTTAGTTGATGTTGACTATGATTTCAGATGCTTGGGTTTTTTCTTAAGCCCCGTTCCCACATAGCCGAGTTACTCGTAGTCAACTCGTAGTATTACGTAACACGCCTCTCGGGCCCAACTCTTACTAAACTCGGCGATTACTCCTCGCACTCGAGAGATGCTCGGCGAGTAACTCCTGAGTCTCGTAGCGAACTCGTGAGATTTGGAGCCGAGTTTGCCGAGTCTCCCGAGTATGCCGTGCTGCACGGCACACTCGGCGAATTATCCAGGAGTCCAAAAACTCGGCCATGACTCGCCGAGTTACTCCTCGAACTCGCCGAGTTACTCCTCGAACTCGCCGAGTTACTCCTCGAACTCGCCGAGTTACTCCTCGAACTCGCCGAGTTACTCGGCGCTATTTTCGCTCGTATTACACTCGGGGGGGATGTTCAGGAGTGCGAGGAGTAACTCGGCGAGTTGTAGGAGTAACTCACCGAGTTGTAGGAGTAACTCGCCGAGTAACTCGTCGAGTTCTACCTTTAGTACATGCATCATCAGCGTAGGGGGTCGTATATAATATAAAAGGCCGCTGCTCCTCTAATATCAGTCCGATTTTCGTCAAATAAAGATTGTTTTGTAGTATAATTCATAGTGATTCCATACGTATTTTCGGATTTAAAAAAACCCGAATATTAAGCGAGATATTTGTCTGAGAAGGCAGTTGTCTTGCGGTGGCTGCTGCTCCATTTATATTAATCCGATTTTCGTCAAATCAGGACTGAATTGTAGTATAAATCATACTGATTCCATACGCGTTTTCGGATTGAAAATAGACCAAATATTAAGCGAGATATTCGTCTGAGAAGGCAGCTAAGTTGGCGGAGGCAAACAGTGGTGCTCTCGCAGACGTCCGCGCCCGGACTGTATCAATGCAGGTAAGGCTGAGCGCTACTTTAAAAGGCTGCTGCTCCCCTAATATTAGTCCGATTTTCGTCAAATAAATATTGAATTATAGTCGAGTTCATACTTATTCCACACAGATTTTCAGATTGAAAACAGACCAAATATTAAGCGAGATATTTGTCTGAGAAGGCAGGTAGTCTGGCGGCGGCAAGGTGCTCTGTGTATGGCCCTGACATGTATGGTGTGGTCAATATTTTTGACCATTTTATATACATTGTTTGGATGAGCTTTATTGCAATTCATTTCTACTCATTCTGCCAACTGCCATGACTGTTATGTCAATTGCTATTAGCATTTTGAATGATACAAAGAATGGGTGTAGAGCATACAGCAAATTCAATACATGTGTCAATTGCCTAATTGCCTAAATTGGGGTTCTTTGACCTGTCATTTCATGGTTTGTTCAAAGATGACACAGTAATTGCTATTAGCATTTTGAATGATACAAAGAATTGGTGTAGAGCATACAGCAAATTCAATACATGTGTCAATTGCCTAATTGCCTAAATTGGGGTTCTTTGACCTGTCATTTCATGGTTTGTTCAAAGATGACACAGTAATATGACATTGTCTTGATTGTCATTCACAATTACAAAAATATGTAATTGCTTTCATTAAGTAAAAGCAATATATTTAATTGTAATTACCAGGCAATGATTATATTTGTATAACTTTCTTATCTTTTTGTGTTAATTTGAATCTTATTGTGATATTATGATCAGTATAAATTTGTGTATATTTTGTAAAATGTAAATCTAATATTGATATTGTAATTAGTATTTGTGATTTGATCTGTGATTTTATTTGCTATATTTAATTTACTTATACTGGTGCTCCCTGAAGCGTCCGCGCCCAGACTGTATTAATGCAGAAAGCTGAGCGCTTCTTTAAAAAGCTACTGCTCCCTTAATATTAGTCCGATTTTCGTCAAATAAAGATTGTTTTGTAGTATAATTCATAGTGACTCCATAGGTTTTTTCGGATCGAAAATAGACCAAATATTAAGCGAGATATTCATCTGAGAATGCAGGTAGGCTGGCGTCGGCCTATCATTCGATTGGTGACTCGTCGCTGTCGTAGACACCTTGCTTCACCCGGCGAGTTACTCCTGGTACTCGGCGAGTTACTCCTGGTACTCGGCGAGTTACTCCTGGTACTCGGCGAGTCACTCCTGGTACTCGGCGAGTCGCTCGCTGAACCCGCCGAGTAACTTGGCGAGTAATTCGGCGAGTAACTCGGCGAGTCACTCCTGGTCATTTTTTCCGCAAAAATTCGTCGCCAACTCCTCGAATTTTGGGTGTTACGTAATTTTTGTTATTACTACGAGTTGACTACGAGTAACTCGGCTATGTGGGAACGGGGCTTTAGAGAATCTCTTTATTATCCATTCTTGTGTTTTGACTATGATGAATCTCTCCTTAATATCAAAGATAATTATAGGACTGTAACTTTTTTATCAAACATGTGAAAAATATAAGAATATCTCTTGCACAAAGCTGACTAACCTCTACTATCAAATTGCCCAAAAATTTTAGCTGGTTTGTCTAACATTTTAACCAAACAAAATACATATTTTCAGTGCAGGTCATTACAGGCATGTAGGTTTAACTTTGAAGAATTATTTAGAAGTTAGAATAATGAAGTTCTAACATCCTCTTATCTCGCCAGTTATCATCTTTTGAGTAGCTGTTTACTCTAAAGTTTCTAAACCAATTAGTGTAGTGAGCAAACCTTCATTAGAATCAACACTCTTGTTATAACTGCTGAAGCCCTGTCAAGAGCTACTTGTGAGCCAGATCTGCTATTTGCTAACCTATAAGTGTTGTTGACACATGTAATTCGTCTAGAAAGTCAACACTAAAAAAAACGTAATTTAGAAAAAATTATATAAATGTGTTTTAGAACCACTTTTACTTGATAAGACGTTCGTCACTTTAAGTGAAAATAGTTTTAAGTAAAATAGAAAATTTTTTTTTTTTTTAAAGGGGATATTGTAAGTAGGAGTAATTGCCAAGTTATTTGACTGCTATATAAACAAGTTGTTTCCAGTTTTTTGATAACCAACTTGGTGTGGGTAGTTTTGAACATTGTTACACAATATATTATTTATTGTTTACTGAATGAAGCAACCATCCCCAAAGGCTTAGTAAAATGAGCTTCAGGGAAGAGTTGGGTGATTTTATTTCAAGGTCTTTATTTCAAGGTTGTCAAAAGAAGTGGTCTTAATACGTGTTCCAGTGTACATAATTATAGTTATTGATAATGATTGAATGCATGTTGTCGTGCATATATATAAATGTAAGCATGATGCCTGTGCTTGCATAGTGGGTGGGAGCCAGGCTAAGAGGTAGCGCTCTGGGCTTCCAACCGCTGGGTCCCGGGTTCAATTCCCGGTCGAGCCTATGTTGGATGGCTGTTTCCTCTTTCGTCTCATTGCCATAGTCTCTGCCTGTCCTAATTAGCCCAACTGGTGCAGAAATACAGGACGTAAAGCTCTAATCACACGCACACACACACTGTGAGAAAAAAAAAACCTATTGATTTCTCATTCAAATTGGATCAGAAAAAGTACTTTAGAAATAATCAGTTACATATATGCTATGAATATGTTATTATAGTCCTATGCTGGGGCAAGTAAGTACCCAACCCAGGGGTAATGTGTTAGATGGTGTGGACTCCAAACTTCATTAT